>SJYT01046420.1:667129-690188 GCA_006410635.1 Cephalophus harveyi | reverse complement strand
AAAAAAAAAAAAAAAAAAAAAAGTCATACCATCTCTCGAAGAATCACTGATAGACTATCTTTACTACAAGGTATCAGTTTGGGAAAGAGACTCCTACTCAGAGTGGCACCCAGATCCCCAGCATCACCTGGGAGTTTGTTACAAATGCAGATCCCTAGGTCTTACTCAGAATGACCATAACATAATCCATATTTTAACCCCATCCCCAGGTCGTATGTACACTGAGAAGCACTGACTTGGATGAAAGATAAGCCAGGCAGCTTCTCATGAGTAGACTACTAGTTGCAATAAAGAGAATTTAAATTCTAATCATGCTAAAGCAAACCAGCCATAAATACATACCCATCTTCGTAGTTCCACATGAATATGTCACTGTCGATGGTGAGCCAAGCTCTGCTGATGGGAGGGAACACGCCCATCATGCAGTTACACTGCATGTCTGAGATGGTATTGATGTAAGGTAGAATGATTTCAACCCCTCTTCCTTAAACTTGTTTCAAAAGATTTTGTGTTAAAATCATATATATCCACACAATTAAAAAACCATGACCTATTCATTCTTCAATAGAAAGAGCAAATGAAACATCTTTATTGCCAAAGAGTTTAATGAAAGCCATAGTGTATCACAGAAATACTTATCATTTATTGTTTCTAAATAGGCTACCTGCCATTTAAAATATATACAAAATAACAAGTGTTTTTGCCATTACTAACTTTAAAAAAATATTGATTCTGAGTAATATTGAGCTGACATTAAAAACTGTTTTACTGGACCAGTTTTTCCAACTGTATGAGTGAGTGATAAAAAAAAACAAAAAACACATGGTAAGCTAAAGTCATAGCTAGGTGACAATCTATATATAATCCTCATAAAAACGGAAAAATAGACCAAGATTTATGTAATTGTATGACAATTAAACAAGTGTGAAAACAAAATCATTTTCTAATTAAAGGAAATATGTCTTGTATTAACAGAGGATTAAAGAATATTAAGAAACTAAGCAAGAGTGAAAGATAAGATGTATATTTAGTAACACTATTTTACAGTCTCAGAGAGACAAGGAAAATTAAAGGGTGTGTGCATGCTCAGCTGCATCGACTCTGTAACCCCATAGACTGTAACGTGCCAGGATCCTCTGTCCATGGGATTCTCCCTGCAAGAATTCTGGAGTGGGTTGTCATGCCCTCCTCCAGGGGATTTTCCCAACCAAGAAATTCGAACCCAAGTTTCCTGTCATTGCAGACGGATTTTTTATCCGCTGAGCCACCTGGGAAGTCCCACTCCCTTCACCAACACAGGCACACTTCATAAATGTTGTAGGTTTGGTTTCAGACCACTGCAATAAAATGAACATCCCCAGAAGGCGAGTCGCATAAATTTTTTGATTTTCCAGTGCATGTAAGTTATGTTTACACTATACTGAAGCTGAAGCATGCAACAGTATTGTTTTTTTAAAAAAAACAATGTATACACCTTAACTTAAAAAATACTCTATTACTAAAAAAATGCTAACCATCATCTGATAAGGCAGAGCTGTCACAAACCAACTGTAAAAACACAAAACCAAAAACCTGGTATCTGCAAAGTGTAATAAAACAAAGCAATAAAATGAGGTATGTCTGTAATACCACAAAAGCAGTATTTTATTGGGGGGGGAGGGTGGCGGAGAGGAATCAGACTACTCTATAAAGCATTCTCAACTAGCAACTTTTCTCTTCCTCTAAAGCCCAGACACTAAGGGCAGGAGTGGGATGGTCTATTCCCTCCTAGTCCTGAACAAGGTGTTTTAGATCTGACTGATCATCTATTTTCTGCCTCTCTAAAGTACAAAGATGTTGGAGGGGAAATGACATGTAAAACAATTTTATGAAAAATTTAAAAATTTATACAACTAGAGAACAAATTCAGTCAATCACTATGTATTGAGTATCCAGCTTCAAAAATTACCAGTAATATGCCCAGTCATGTTTTATATATATCAATCCTATCCACTTCTTCCCTAATGTATTTTTTGAAGCAAACTGCAGACATTCTATTTAATATTAAAATATAATTTTTTGAAACACTTCACTACTTTTTAATTTAAAAAGTTTTTTTATTTTTGAACACCAAAAACATTTTGTAATGGGGTGTAGCCAATTAACAAGGTTGTGATAGCTTCAGGTGAACAGTGAAGGGACTCAGCCATACATTACATGTAGAACACCGTGCGTGTTAAATGGCAGTGGGAAAACAATGGAATTGCAAAGGCCTACAGAAAGAAAGTGATATTTAATGGAGCCTGGAAGAACAGCTTATTAGGCAAAGAAGAATATTCTAGAAATGATGACGAATACATGAAAAATGAAAGAGGGGGTCTATTACAGTAAATGTATTAAATTCAGTATAACTGGAACAAGGATGTAAAGAATAGGATGGAAGAAGGAAAGATTTGGTTAGAGAGGTAGATGTGTGTAAAGGGGGATAGGTTGAACTGGGGTGAGATATGAAGAGAAGACAAGAAGATATGGACTGTTTTCACAGTTTGCTTTCAGAAATAAGGTCAAAGGGAGTGGTGCTGTTCAAAATGAGAGCTGCTAACAGGTCACTCAGTTCTTACAAGACAAACCCACAGGTAAGTAGCTGTCAGGAATAAATACTCCTTGCTTTGTTCCTGTCTTTTCTCTGATTTTACGTCAATGAATTTTATTAAACTGCAGGAGCTGTCTTTTAGGTTTACATTGCAAATATTGTTGCTGTTTAGTTGCCAAGTCCGGTCTGTCTCCTTTGTGATCCCATTGACTGTAGCCTGCCAGGCTCCTCTGTCCATGGGATTTCTCAAGCAAGAGCACTGAAGAGCCGGTGGCTACTTCTTTCTCCAGAGGATCTGCCCATCCCAGAGATCAAACCCTCATCTCCTGCACTGGCAGGTGGATCCTTCACCCCTGAGCCACCTGGGAATTATCCTGCTTAAAATACCTGGGTTCATGCTTGCCAAAACCTTGTGCTTATCTTATTTACTCTCCTCAACTTTTCTCCAATTTCCACCTCACACAGGGGTCACTTCTTTTCCAGCAACTTGTGTGATTCTATGTGCCTTGAGGAGCCTGACCTTAATTTAAAAGCATTAAACAGAATATTGTACAGACACCTGTTTTTTGTTGGCACAAAATCTGCCCTACCCTCCCTGTTCACCCATCATCACTCGTTTCCCTGTTCCCTTCCTTCATTCCGCTTGTAGTTCTTTTTCATACCCTTCAGCACTTCACATTACAGTAACGCTACATATAAGAAGGCATATCTTTCAGCGAAGATAGTAAATTTCCAAATTAACTTCGTTTGCTCTTCGGCTTTATTCCGATAGTGAAACGAGATATTAACAAAGATGAAACTTGGATCAGGTGATCCTCCTCATCCAGTCTTAGCGATAAACACCTGGAGGTAGTGAGAAGCTCATTAAGGTTAAAATATTTGCCTCTTTCTGCCTCAAACAGGGGCTTGCTCCTGGTTCCCAGTGATGAAGGGTGAGAGAAGGAAAAAATTGAAAATGGGCTCTTTTCCCCCTTTAGGGCTTCTCTTGTGGCTCAGACCGTAATGAGTGTGTCTGCAATGAGGGACACCCCGGTTTGAGTCCTGGGTTGGGAAGATCCCCTGGAGAAGGGAATGGCAACCCACACGAGCACCCTAAATCTCAGGATGTCTTCGCCCATTCACCCTGGGGATGGGACCTATTTATGGAGTCAGATGAGAGTCTTTTGGGCTGAGAAACAGTCATCAACTGGGCAACGATCACTCACTTGAAGCAGACACCATGAGCAGCTCGGAAAGGTCCGGGTACATGCGGTCTTCTTGCAACTGACGGTCGATGAGCCGCCCCGCATTTTCCAAAGCTTCCTGGAGGGCTGCGGCCGACGTGGAGGCCGGCATCACCGACCCCAGCAAAGAAGACGGCATATCGAACACCGAAGACAACAGCGACCGGAGAAAGTCAAAAAGCAAGGAGAAATAAGACAAAACCCAAGAAGCTAGCTCAGCCCCAAAGCTTAGAGCGCGCGCGCCAAACGAGCGCCCCGGCGCCAGTGCATGACGCACTTCCGGTCCCTCGGGTGGGGAATTTGAAGCTTGCATTTAATTTGTCAGCTGGGAAGGGGAACTTGATGGAGGGGGTGGAGGGGCCTGGTGGGTGGGAGCCGGTTACTGCGGTTACTGCGCAGACTTGCTCGGCTTCTGGTGGATTCAGCGCGCGCTTGGATTCGGGTGCCTCGAGCTTCGGGTAGCGGAAACCCGCAACAGCATCTATTTGAGTCTCGTGTCAATTTATTTGATGCTCCAAGTAACTTCGGACTTCTCTGGTGGCTCACACGGTAAAAGCGTCTGCCTATGATGCGGATTCGATCCCTGGGTTGGCAAGATCCCCTGGAGAAGGAAATGGCACCCCACTCCAGTACTCTTGCCTGGAAAATCCCGTGGACGGAGGAGCCTGATAGGCTACAGTCCATGGGGTCGCAAAGAGTCGGACACAACTGAGCAACTTCATTACCAAATAACTTCTGAGAGTGGATAGGAATTGGTAACAGTTAGAAAAAGTTTACACATAAGCCAAAATTTCTCTACATTTCTAATGGGCTTCAGTGTAAATCAGGCTTTCTAGTTTCGTGTTGCTACCAGTTGATTTTGTGGTACATTACCAGGTAATCACGATGGTGTGATCACTTACCAAATAACTTCTGAGAGTAGATAGGAATTGGTAACAGTTAGAAAAAGTTTACACATAAGCCAAAATTTCTCTACATTTCTAATGGGCTTCAGTGTAAATCAGGCTTTCTAGTTTCGTGTTGCTACCAGTTGATTTTGTGGTACATTACCAGGTAATCACGATGGTGTGATCACTCATCTAGAGCCAGACATCCTGGAATAAGAAGTCAAGTGGGCCTTAGAAAGCATCACTACGAACAAAGCTAGTGGTGGTGATGGAATTCCAGTTGAGCTATATCAAATCTGAAAGATGATGCTGTGAAAGTGCTGCACTCAATGTGCCAGCAAAGTTGGAAAACTCAGCAGTGGCCACAGCACTGGAAAAGGTCACTTTTCATTCCAATCCCAAAGAAAGGCAAGGCCAAAGAATGCTCAAACTACCGCACAATTGCACTCATCTCACACGCTAGTAAAGTAATGCTCAAAATTCTCCAAGCCAGGCTTCAGCAATATGTGAACCCTGAACTTCCAGATGTTCAAGCTGGTTTTAGAAAAGGCAGAGGAACCAGAGATCAAATTGCCAACATCTGCTGGATCATGGAAAAAGCAAGAGAGTTCCAGAAAAACATCTATTTCTGCTTTATTGACTATGCCAAAGCCTTTGACTGTGTGGATCATAATAAACTGTGGAAAATTCTGAAAGAAATGGGAATACCAGACCACCTTTGAAACCCTTTCACCCTCAATATATTAACATACTTTTGAAAGTCTTAAATTTTTTATATAGGATCTTGATGTCTTTATCATGAGAGTTACAGACTGATTTTCATAAAAGCTTCCTAGCAAATAACTCTATAGTCCTTTTATAGGGTATGCTACAGTTTAAGAAAAGCAAATAAAATCTTACTTTTAGAAGATAAGAAATCTCTTCTAACTTCTAGTCTATGAAGAAGGCATTAGTACTTCAGTTTCTTGTACCCTTAGGTGTAGATTTTTATTGTAATCCTTGGAAATGCAATCACTAATAAACTAAGACAATAAACTAAGACACCCCTAAGTGTGAAAACACACCAAAAACTTTGGGGGGGGGGTATTTTCAGAAAGAAATACCTGGAATTTTTTGCTTAAATATTTTCAGAGCCACTTCCCAGTTTTAAATGTTAAAATAGGGGGGAAAAAACCCCATTGGCCTTTGAACTGAAAAAGCATGGTAGGAAAAACTTCCTTTCCCCACTCTACTTAATAGGAAAGTATCACCTTACCATACATCATTCAAAAATGCAGAATTAATTGTAAACAATTCACTCTCCTCAACGTCCCTGAACAATTAAAATGTGACTCAATTTTCAACATTCAATTTTATTATGAAATTTTCTAGGCACATGGCAAACTACCCATGTACTTATAAGTATTTTAAATAAAATCCTTACATGAACTTGTACACAAAACACTAGACACAAAACAAATACTGTAATAATGAGAACACTAATTTTTAAATATTTTAAATAGTTAACACAAAGGAATAGGATACGTCCAAACTGTTCAACAAGTTCAGGTGGGAGAGGAACTCTTCGGATGGAACTGATGTCTGGAAGGTTGGGTACTGACAGCAAGCCAGGTCCTTGCAAGGGATAATCCATATCTGACATGCCAGAAACAGTGGGATTATCTACAAAAAATAAAATGAGGAACAAAACATTTATTTAAAATAACAACGTACTGGGCATCAAATGGGCAAGCAGAAGTACTGCAGGCTACCAAAGTAAAACTGTGTGTCTGGTGGTTCTAAAGGTATATAGAGAAAAAAGAAGTTCTGATCTGACACAAAGGAGGCATAAGGAATTCTAGTGTTGAGATGGGGTGCAATTCCTGGTTTCAACACTGAAAAGTCTTTAACAAAGACTTGTCTCCACAAGAAAAGAAATGGTTAGTTCAATAATTTATAGTGTTTTTCTATTATTTTACTAACCTGAAATGGGAGAAAAATTATAAAACTGCTTTACAGATAAAAACAACTGTGGACAAACAAAATACTGACTGAGGAAAAAAACAGCATTTCCTTTCCCACTTAAAAACAACTCATGCCTTTTCCCATCACGCATTCCCCCATCCCCTCATGTGTGCATGCTCAGCTGCATCGACTCTGTAACCCCATAGACTGTAACGTGCCAGGATCCTCTGTCCATGGGATTCTCCCTGCAAGAATTCTGGAGTGGGTTGTCATGCCCTCCTCCAGGGGATTTTCCCAACCAAGAAATTCGAACCCAAGTTTC
This sequence comes from Cephalophus harveyi, assembly GCA_006410635.1. Classification (NCBI taxonomy): domain Eukaryota; kingdom Metazoa; phylum Chordata; class Mammalia; order Artiodactyla; family Bovidae; genus Cephalophus; species Cephalophus harveyi. Next base: position 683,240 of record SJYT01046420.1, on the reverse strand, counting down.
CTGTCATTGCAGACGGATTTTTTATCCGCTGAGCCACCTGGGAAGTCCCACTCCCTTCACCAACACAGGCACACTTCATAAATGTTGTAGGTTTGGTTTCAGACCACTGCAATAAAATGAACATCCCCAGAAGGCGAGTCGCATAAATTTTTTGATTTTCCAGTGCATGTAAGTTATGTTTACACTATACTGAAGCTGAAGCATGCAACAGTATTGTTTTTTTAAAAAAAACAATGTATACACCTTAACTTAAAAAATACTCTATTACTAAAAAAATGCTAACCATCATCTGATAAGGCAGAGCTGTCACAAACCAACTGTAAAAACACAAAACCAAAAACCTGGTATCTGCAAAGTGTAATAAAACAAAGCAATAAAATGAGGTATGTCTGTAATACCACAAAAGCAGTATTTTATTGGGGGGGGAGGGTGGCGGAGAGGAATCAGACTACTCTATAAAGCATTCTCAACTAGCAACTTTTCTCTTCCTCTAAAGCCCAGACACTAAGGGCAGGAGTGGGATGGTCTATTCCCTCCTAGTCCTGAACAAGGTGTTTTAGATCTGACTGATCATCTATTTTCTGCCTCTCTAAAGTACAAAGATGTTGGAGGGGAAATGACATGTAAAACAATTTTATGAAAAATTTAAAAATTTATACAACTAGAGAACAAATTCAGTCAATCACTATGTATTGAGTATCCAGCTTCAAAAATTACCAGTAATATGCCCAGTCATGTTTTATATATATCAATCCTATCCACTTCTTCCCTAATGTATTTTTTGAAGCAAACTGCAGACATTCTATTTAATATTAAAATATAATTTTTTGAAACACTTCACTACTTTTTAATTTAAAAAGTTTTTTTATTTTTGAACACCAAAAACATTTTGTAATGGGGTGTAGCCAATTAACAAGGTTGTGATAGCTTCAGGTGAACAGTGAAGGGACTCAGCCATACATTACATGTAGAACACCGTGCGTGTTAAATGGCAGTGGGAAAACAATGGAATTGCAAAGGCCTACAGAAAGAAAGTGATATTTAATGGAGCCTGGAAGAACAGCTTATTAGGCAAAGAAGAATATTCTAGAAATGATGACGAATACATGAAAAATGAAAGAGGGGGTCTATTACAGTAAATGTATTAAATTCAGTATAACTGGAACAAGGATGTAAAGAATAGGATGGAAGAAGGAAAGATTTGGTTAGAGAGGTAGATGTGTGTAAAGGGGGATAGGTTGAACTGGGGTGAGATATGAAGAGAAGACAAGAAGATATGGACTGTTTTCACAGTTTGCTTTCAGAAATAAGGTCAAAGGGAGTGGTGCTGTTCAAAATGAGAGCTGCTAACAGGTCACTCAGTTCTTACAAGACAAACCCACAGGTAAGTAGCTGTCAGGAATAAATACTCCTTGCTTTGTTCCTGTCTTTTCTCTGATTTTACGTCAATGAATTTTATTAAACTGCAGGAGCTGTCTTTTAGGTTTACATTGCAAATATTGTTGCTGTTTAGTTGCCAAGTCCGGTCTGTCTCCTTTGTGATCCCATTGACTGTAGCCTGCCAGGCTCCTCTGTCCATGGGATTTCTCAAGCAAGAGCACTGAAGAGCCGGTGGCTACTTCTTTCTCCAGAGGATCTGCCCATCCCAGAGATCAAACCCTCATCTCCTGCACTGGCAGGTGGATCCTTCACCCCTGAGCCACCTGGGAATTATCCTGCTTAAAATACCTGGGTTCATGCTTGCCAAAACCTTGTGCTTATCTTATTTACTCTCCTCAACTTTTCTCCAATTTCCACCTCACACAGGGGTCACTTCTTTTCCAGCAACTTGTGTGATTCTATGTGCCTTGAGGAGCCTGACCTTAATTTAAAAGCATTAAACAGAATATTGTACAGACACCTGTTTTTTGTTGGCACAAAATCTGCCCTACCCTCCCTGTTCACCCATCATCACTCGTTTCCCTGTTCCCTTCCTTCATTCCGCTTGTAGTTCTTTTTCATACCCTTCAGCACTTCACATTACAGTAACGCTACATATAAGAAGGCATATCTTTCAGCGAAGATAGTAAATTTCCAAATTAACTTCGTTTGCTCTTCGGCTTTATTCCGATAGTGAAACGAGATATTAACAAAGATGAAACTTGGATCAGGTGATCCTCCTCATCCAGTCTTAGCGATAAACACCTGGAGGTAGTGAGAAGCTCATTAAGGTTAAAATATTTGCCTCTTTCTGCCTCAAACAGGGGCTTGCTCCTGGTTCCCAGTGATGAAGGGTGAGAGAAGGAAAAAATTGAAAATGGGCTCTTTTCCCCCTTTAGGGCTTCTCTTGTGGCTCAGACCGTAATGAGTGTGTCTGCAATGAGGGACACCCCGGTTTGAGTCCTGGGTTGGGAAGATCCCCTGGAGAAGGGAATGGCAACCCACACGAGCACCCTAAATCTCAGGATGTCTTCGCCCATTCACCCTGGGGATGGGACCTATTTATGGAGTCAGATGAGAGTCTTTTGGGCTGAGAAACAGTCATCAACTGGGCAACGATCACTCACTTGAAGCAGACACCATGAGCAGCTCGGAAAGGTCCGGGTACATGCGGTCTTCTTGCAACTGACGGTCGATGAGCCGCCCCGCATTTTCCAAAGCTTCCTGGAGGGCTGCGGCCGACGTGGAGGCCGGCATCACCGACCCCAGCAAAGAAGACGGCATATCGAACACCGAAGACAACAGCGACCGGAGAAAGTCAAAGAGCAAGGAGAAATAAGACAAAACCCAAGAAGCTAGCTCAGCCCCAAAGCTTAGAGCGCGCGCGCCAAACGAGCGCCCCGGCGCCAGTGCATGACGCACTTCCGGTCCCTCGGGTGGGGAATTTGAAGCTTGCATTTAATTTGTCAGCTGGGAAGGGGAACTTGATGGAGGGGGGTGGACGTTAGGGGTGGAGCTCAGTGAGAGGGAGGTGGCTGTTTGGGGAGGCGGGGGGAAGTCGGTGCTGTCTTGGAGGAAAGGAGAGACAAGATGTGTATAAGAGACAGCATTACTTTGCCTACGAAGATCATGGCATCTGGTCCCATCACTTCATGGGAAATAGATGGATAAACAGTGGAAACAGTGTCAGACTTTATTTTTCTGGGCTCCAAAATCACTGCAGATGGTGACTGCAGCCATGAAATTGAAGGACGCTTACTCCTTGCACGAAAAGTTACGACCAACCTAGATAGCATATTCAAAAGCAGAGACATTACTTTGCCAACTAAGGTCCGTCTAGTCAAGGCTATGGTTTTTCCAGTAGTCATGTATGGATGTGAGAGTTGGACTGTGAAGAAAGCTGAGTGCCAAAGAATTGATGCTTTTGAACTGTGATGTTGGAGAAGAATCTTGAGAGCCCCTTGGACTGTAGGGAGATCCAACCAGCCCATTCTGAAGGAGATCAGCCCTGGGATTTCTTTGGAAGGAATGATGCTAAAGCTGAAACTCCAGTCCTTTGGCCACCTCATGAGAGGAGTTGACTCATTGGAAAAGACTCTGATGCTGGGAGGGATTGGGGGCAGGAGGAGAAGGGGACGACCAAGGATGAGATGGCTGGATGGCATCACTGACTCAATGAATAGGAATCTGAGTGAACTCCGGGAGCTGGTGATGGACAGGGAGGCCTGGCGTGCTGCGATTCATGGGGTCGAAAAGAGTCGGCACTACTGAGCGACTGCAATTAACTGAACTGAAGTGACCGTGAAAATTTATGTTTATGAAATCTTCACTGGGTGCAGAGATCTGATGCCTCGCTTTATCTCTCATTGCAGAGGGGAAGCTGCTGCTGCTGCTGCTGCTGCTAAGTTGCTTCAGTCGTGTCCGACTCTGCGACCCCAGAGACGGCAGCCCACCAGGCTCCCCTGTCCCAGGGATTCTCCAGGCAAGAACGCCAGAGTGGGTTGCCATTTCCTTCTCCAATGCATGAAAGTGAAAAATGAAAGTGAAGTCGCTCAGTCGTGTCCAACTCTTAGCAGATGATTCTAATTCACTGTTTCATCCCCAGCGCATAGTAGAAGGTCTGTTATAGAATAGGCCACCCAACACGCTTTCCTAGTAGCTCAGATGGTAAAGCATCTGCCTGCGATGTAGGAGACCTGGGTTTGATCCCGGGTTGGGAAAATCCCCTGGGGAAGGAAATGGCAACCCACTCCAGTTTTCTTGCCTGGAGAATCCACCGCACAGAGGAGCCTGACTGGCTACAGTCCATGGGGTCTCAAAGAGTCTGACATGATGGGGGTGAGTAACATACACACCCAACATGTCATCTATAGCAGTGGGATTCTTAATTTACATCAAGCATACCTGTGCTGGGAATATCAAACTGAAACAACTTTCGTATTCTTAGGGAAACTCTCCTGTCCTCATGCAAGGGCACAGAGGCAAAAAAACCTGAGTATATCACTTTGTTTTCTATAGAATATGTAGTAACTGAAGTAGAAGGGTAGAAAAGGAAAGATATACCCATCTGAATGCAGAGTGCCAAAGAATAGCAAGGAGAGATAAAAAAGCCCTCGTAACTGAACTATGCCAAGAAATAGAGGAAAACAATAGAATGGGAAAGACTAGAGATGTCTTCAAGAAAATTACAGATAGCAAGGGAACATTTCATACAAAGATGGGCACAATGAAAGACAGAACCTGTATGGACCTAACAGAAGCAGAAGATATTAAGAAGAGATGGCAAGAATACATAGAAGAACTATATTAAAAAGGTCTTAATGATTCAGATAACCACAGTGGTGTAATCACTCACCTAGAGTCAGACATCCTGGAATGTGAAGTCAAGTGGGCCTTAGGAAGCATCACTACGAACAAAGCTTGTGGAGGTGATGGACTTCCAGTTGAACTATTTCAAATCCTAAAAGATGATGCTGTGAAAGTGCTGCACTAAGTATGCCAGCAAATTTGGAAAACTCAGCAGTGGCCACAGGACTGGAAAAGTGTCAGTTTTCATTCCAATCCCAAAGAATGTTCAAAATACTGCATGAAGTGAAGTGAAGTGAAGTCGCTCAGTCGTGTCCGACTCTTTGCGACCCCGTGAACTGTAGCCCACCAGGCTCCTCTGTCCTTGGGATTCTCCAGGCAAGAGTACTAGAGTGGATTGCCATTTCCTTCTCCAGGGGAGCTTCCCAACCCAGGGATCGAACCCAGGTCTCCCGCATTGCAGGCAGACGCTTTAACCTCTGAGCCACCAGGGAAGCATAGTTGCACTCATTTCACATGCTAGCAAAGTAATGCTCAAAATCCTTCAGGTTAGGTTTCAACACAATATGTGAACTGAGAACTTCTAGATGTAAAAGCTAGATTTAGAAAAGGCAGAGGAACCAGAGATCAAACTGCCAACATCCAGTTGGATCATAGAAAAAACAAAGGAATTCCAGAAAACCGGTTACTTCTGCTTCATTGACTACACTAAAGCCTTTGTATGGATCACAGAGTGATGGGATTACCAGCCCACCTTACCTGCCTCCTGAGAAACCTGTTTGCAGGTCAAGAAGCAACAGTTAGAACTGAACATGGAACAATGGACTGGTTCCAAATTGGGAAAGGAGTATGTCAAAGCTATATATTGTCACCCTGCTTATTATAACTTCTATGCAGAGTACGTCATGCCAAATGTTGTGGGCTGAATGAAGCACAAGCTGGAATCAAGATAGCTGGGAGAAGTATCAATAACCTCAGATATGCAGATGACACTATTCTTATGGCAGAAAGTGAAGAGGAACAGCCTCTTGATGAAGGTGCAAGAGGAGAGAGAAAAAGCTGACTTAAAACTCAGCATTCAAAAAAACTAAAATCATGGCATCTGGTCCCATCACTTCATGGCAAATAGATGGGGAAACAATGGAAACATTGTTTCTTTATTTTCTTTATTCTTTATTTTCTTGGGCTCCAAAGAAATTTTGGAAGGTGACTGCAGCCACGAAATTAACTGCTTGCTCCTTGGAAGAAAAGCTATGAAAAACCTAGACAGCATATTAAAAAGAACTTTGCCAGCAAAGGTCCATCTCAGTTCAGTTCAGTCGCTCAGTCGTGTGCAACCCCATGAATCGCAGCACGCCAGGCCTCCCTGTCCATAACCAACTCCCGGAGGTCACTCAGACTCACATCCATCGAGTCCGTGATGCCATCCAGCAATCTCATCCTTGGTCGTCCCCTTCTCCTCCTGCCCCCAATCCCTCCCAGCATCAGAGTCCTTTCCAATGAGTCAACTCCTCTCGAGGTGGCCAAAGGACTGGAGTTTCAGCTTTAGCATCATTCCTTCCAAAGAAATCCCAGGGCTGATCTCCTTCAGAATGGACTGGTTGGATCTCCTTGCAGTCCAAGGGACTCTCAAGAGTCTTCTCCAACACCACAGTTCAAAAGCATCAATTCTTCGGCGCTCAGCCTTCTTCACAGTCCAACTCTCACATCCATACATGACCACAGGAAAAACCAAAGCCTTGACTAGACGGATCTTAGTTGGCAAAGTAGTGTCTCTGCTTTTTATAGTTTTCCCAGTAGTCATGTATGCATGTGAGAGTTGGACCATAAAGAAAGCTGAATGCTGAAGAACTGATGCTTTTGAACAGTGTTGCTGGGTCTTTCCCAGTAAGTCAGCTTTTTGCATCAGGTGGCCAAATTATCAGAGCTTTGACTTCAGCATCAGTCCTTCCAATGAATATTCAGGGTTGGTTTCCTTTAGGATTGACTGGTGTGATCTCCTTGCAGTCCAAGTGACTTTCTAGAGTCTTCGCCAACACCGCAGTTTGAAAGCATCAAGTTTTTGGTGCTCACTCTTCTTCATGGTCCAACTCGCACATCCATACATGACTACTGGAAAAACCATAACTTTGACTAGATGGACCTTTGTCAGCAAAGTGATGTCTCTGCTTTTTAATATGATGTCTAATTTCGTCATAGCTTTTCTTCCAAGGAGCAAGTGTCTTTTAATTTCCTGGTTGCAGTCATGGGAAAGATTGAGAGCAGGAGGAAAAGGGGGCAACAGAGGATGAGATTGTTGGATAGCTCAATGGACACGAGTTTGAGCAAACTCCAGGTGATGGTAAAGGACAGGGAAGCCTGGCATCCTGCAGTTCATAGGCTTGCAAAGAGTCGGACAAGACTTAGCGACTGAACAGACTTAGCGACTGAACAACAAAGAAACTTATTTCTCATTGGCAAAAATGTGTAGATTGTAATTGTTCTTATTTTGATTATAAAGATGTGTTTGAGCGTAGTTATAATGATTTCAAATTCATGGTCCCAAATCACAGTTATATTTGCACCAACTCAATAAGTGTTCATCCTGCGTGCCACATTAAAGATTCCACATGCCACAACTTGAAGACCCAGGGCAGCCAAATAAATAAAAATTAGAAAATTTAAAAGTAACTTATTTAAAAGAATAATGTCTAATCCTTGTTACTGTAAAGAACACATTTTATGAAAAATTGTCAGTTTGTAAAACTAAGCCATTAATGAAAAGAATGGCATTATTTTACATTTTTGCAGATCCCTTAAATGTTTGGCTAAATAAGAGATAGCTAGATTTTCATATGTACCGTTGTTATATGTTGTTTAGTGGAGGTATATGGAGAAAGGGGGGACTCACACAGTTACACAGTTGAAGAAGGGAGTATTTTAACATTTATAGACTCTTGTGAATATTCTTCTCTGAGAGCATACCAAAACTTTCTTAAAGGTTAGTTGTGATGTGAAATTTGAAGCCATCCTTAGAATTCTGAGGATTAAGTGTCACCTGGTCGGTAAATGCATTTTAGGAAGTAAAAAAAGTTAATAGAAACACCAGATAATCCCCTTCCAATGGGTTTAATTGGACACCGGGCTGTGTGGTGCCTCTACCTTGCCAGCCCGCTAGGCGGCGCAGCCCAGGGAGGCCTCTGTACCTCCGCGCAAGGTGCCTCTCTTGGTCTTGGTGGCGACGCTGACGCTTGAAGGCGATACTTCCTGCCCGGTTTGCCGGGAGTCTTCCGCAGCTGTTTGTGCTGCGGGTGTTACTGGTTTCTTGGAGGGTGGCCGAGCATGGAGCGCCCGGGGCCCAGCGATGGTGGGTTCAGTGAGGCGAGCACCTGTAGGATGGGCCGGGCAGGGCGGGCGGCGCTGGAGTTGCCCTCTGACAAGGCCTTTTCCCTTTTCTCTTTCTCAAATGACAGGCTCAGACGTATCGGGACCAGACCCACAGCTGGCGGTCACCATGGGCTTCACGGGGTTCGGTGAGTGACTGCCCTAAACATGGTTTCCTTTTGCAGAGCTTTTAAGAGTCGCAGGTTGGGAGGGGCGTCCGAGCTGTCCCTTGTGTTCCGACATTCCGCTGTGCCTGCTGCTCAGTCACTTCAGTCGTGTCCGACTCTGTGCGACCCCATAGACCGCAGCCCACCAGGCTCCGCTGTCAATGGGACTCTCCAGGCAAGACACTGGAGTGGGTTGCCATTTCCTTCTCCAATGCATGAACGTGAAAAGTGAAAGTGAAGTCGCTCAGTCATGTCCAACTCTTCGCGACCCCATGGACTGCAGCCTACTAGGCTCCTCCGCCCATGGGATTTTCCAGGCAAGAGTACTGGAGTGGGGTGCCATTGCCTTCGCCGCCGCTGTGCCTAGTCCCACCTATTAATACTTTTAGCTCTAGTGTGTGTATCTTGCAATTTCAAGTCACACTATCCCCCCATCTGTTTTTTAACTCCTCTCTGTCTCTTGGGACCAGCCCAGGTGACACTTTTTACGGGACGGTTAGTGAAAAAGAAAGATTGCTGCCTGACCCACCTTGTGGAAGGTGTTGATTAATGGAGAGAGTTGTTTCTCTGCTTCCTGAGGATAAGAGCCAACCACTGATTGTGGTCTGTAATAAGATGGCCCTTTTGGCATCAAGTGGGCTATTAAGTGATGTTATAATAGTTAAGTCTCCTATTTTGTTGAAGTATTGGTGATTTAGTCGCAAAGTCTGGTCTGGCTCTTGTGACACCATGGGCTGTAGGCCACGAGGCTCCTCTGTTCATGGGATTCTCCAGACAAGAATACTGGAGTGGGTTGCCATTTCCTTCTCCAGGGGATCTTCCCAACCCAGGGATGGAACCCAGGTCTCCGGCCTTGCAGGCAGATTCTTTACCAATTGAGCTAAGGGGAAATATAGTTGATTTATAATGTCATGTTAATTTCAGGTGTACAGCAGAGTGATTCATTTGAACAAACACACACACATACATATTAATATTTTCTTTTCCCTTATAGGTTATTGCAAACTGTTGAATATAGTTCCCTGTGCTATACAGTGGGTCCTTGTAGGTTAGTCTTTTTTTCTACTCCAAAGTCTTCACTTTAGTCTCTTGTTTGTTCATTCATACATTCATTTATTTGGGTAATGTCTTGAACCACATATTTATTATCTCCTACAAGGTCATGTCTACAAAAGTGCTGTATGCTTCTGTAGTATTCAGTTCAGTCCGGTCACTCAGTCGTGTCCGACTCTTTGCTACCCCATGGACTGTAGCATGCCAGGCCTCCCTGTCCATCACCAGCTCCTGGAGTTTACTTGAACTCATGTCTATTGAGTTGGTGATGCCATCCAGCCATCTTATTCTGTCATCACCTTTTCCTCCTGCCTTCAATCTTTCCCAGCATCAGGGTCTTTTCAAATGAGTAAGTTTTCACATCAGGTGGACAAAGTATTGGAGTTTCAGCTTCAGCATCAGTCCTTCTAGTGAATATTCAGGACTGGTTTCCTTTGGAATGGACTGGTTGGATCTCCTTGCAGTCCAAGAGACTCTCAAGAGTCTTTTCAATCCCACAGTTCAAAAACATCAACTCTTCGGCGCTCAGCTTGCATGACTATTGGAAAAGCCATAGCTTTGACTAGATGGACCTTTGTTGGCAATGTAATATCTCTGCTTTTTAATACGACGTCTAGGTTTGTCATAGTTTTTCTTCCAAGGTGTGTCTTTTAATTTCATGGCTGCAGTCACCATCTGCAATGATTTTGGAGCCCCCCGAAGATAAAGTCTGTCACTGTTTCCCCATCTGTTTGTCATGAAGTGCTGGGATCAGATGCCATGATCTTAGTTTTCTGAATGTTGAGCTTTAAGCCAACTTTTTCACTTTGATCAGGATGCTCTTTAGTTCTTTGCTTTCTGCCTTCAGGGTGGTGTCATCTGCATATCCGAGGTTACTGATATTTCTCCTAGCAATCTTACTTCCAGGTTGTGCTTCATCCATCCCAGCGTTTCTCATGACGTACTCTGCATATAAGTTAAATAAGCAGGATAGCAACATACAGCCTTGATGTACTCCTTTCCCTGTTTGGAACCACTCTGTTGTTCCATATCCAGTTCTAACTGTTGCTTCTTGACCTGCATGCAGGTTTCTCGAAAGGCAGGTCAGGTGGTCTGGTATTCCCATCTCTTGAAGAATTTTCCACAGTTTGTTGTGGTCCACATAATCAAAGGCTTTGGCATAGTCAGTAAAGCAGAAATAGATGTTTTTCTGGAACTCTCTTGCTTTTTCGATGATCCAACAGATGTTGGCAATTTGATCTCTGGTTCCTCTGCGTTTTCTAAAACCAGCTTGAACATCTGGAAGTTCACGGTTCACGTATTGCTGAAGCCTGGCTTGGAGAATTTTGAGCATTACTTTACTAGCATGTGAGATGAGTGCAATTGTGTGGTAGTTTGAGCATTCTTTGGCATTGCCTTTCTTTGGGATTGGAATGAAAAGTGACCTTTTCCAGTGCTGTGGCCACTGCTGAGTTTTCCAAATTTGCTGGCATATTGAGTGCAGCACTTTCACAGCATCATCTTTCAGGATTTGAAATAGCTCAGCTGGAATTCCCCACCTTCCATTAGCTTTTTCATAGTGATGCTTCCTAAGGCCCACTTGACTTCTTATTCCAGGATGTCTGGCTCTAGGTGAGTGATCTTACCATTGTGATTATCTGGGTCGTGAAGATCCTTTTTGTATAGTTTTTCTGTGTATTCTTGCCACCTCTTCTTAATAGCTTCTGCTTCTGTTAGATCCATACCGTTTCTGTTCTTTAGTATGCCCATCTTTGCATGAAGTGTAGTATTATGTACTTATTTTTGTACACAGTATTGTGTACTCTAGTATTATGTTACTTTTTTTTGTTGTAGTTCTTTTTAATAGCTTTCTCCCTAATATAAAGAACACAATAAATGAGAAGAAAGAAAGTAAAATCATTCATAATCTCATGAGCTAAAAATCAAAACAGAAAAATTTGTTTGCTTTCCAGTTTTTTCTGTTGTGTATTAATAACATTAAGATCATATGTATTTACGCACAATTGTATTCTTAATTATATGGAATTTGTTTAATTTTTAATTTTGAGGATTTTCCCATTTTATAAAAATGCTCTTCCAAAGCATGTCTTCGGATGGGTTGAATAGTAGATAGAAGTGCTATAATTTGTAGCATTTTAAGGTTTCTCTCACATAGTTCCTTTCTTTCTATCAGTAATACTGAAATAAACATTTTTATAAATAACTCTTTTATCTCCTTTTATAAAAAGAATTTTATGTATACTTCCATAGGGTAGATTTCTACAGGAGGGACTACTTTGATAAAATATATAGGTATTAAAAAGTAACAAAAAATTGAGTATATAGCTGTTAAAATTTCTTGGTATATGTTGTCATAGTGCTCTTCAGAAAGGTGGTTTCAGTTTATATCAATCAATAGTGTGTAAGAAAAGCATTTTTACCACATTCTAACTAACATAGAATAGGTATTAGTACTGGAAAAAAAAAAAAAAAAAAAACTAATAAAATCCAAGCAGATCCAGGTCATCAGAATGTCATTTCCTGGTGGTTTTAGGATTGAGACCCCTGTTTGCTTACTGGCTTTCAAGTGGGAGTCTCTTACCTCTTTCTGATACCTGCATTGCTTGTCTTCTTGCCCCCTTCATCTTCAAATGCACTGCGATCCTTCTCAAGTCTCAAGTATCTCTGACTTCTGCCATATCTATTCTGCATCTATTCTACATTTTCTTGTAAGACCTTCTATGATAAGACTGGGCTTGCCAGGATAATCTCTCAGTCTTTGAGTCTATAACCTTAATTAATGTGCAGAGTCCCTGTGAATGTAGTATATTCACAGGTTTCAGGAATTACGATATGAACATTCTCTATTCTGCCTAGTACCCCATGTTGAAGTTTCAAAGAGAAGAGTCTAGATAAATTACAGGAGGATGGGAAAGTTGGCTGGTTAATCTTATTTAGTGATGAGATTGTAATTAAGTTTCCCTGGGGAGTTTGGACTTGCCTGGTGATTCAGTGGCTAAGACTCTGAGCTCCCAAAACAGGGGGCCTGGGTTGGATCCCTGGTCAGGGAACTAGATCCTGCATGTTGCAACTAAAGATCCTGAGTGCCACAGCTAAGATCCAGTGCAGCCAAATAAATAATAAATATTTTTAAAAAAATTCCCTGGGGGGTAAATGTTTTCTTCATTGATATTTTATGGTTATTTGGTAGCTGTGCTATAAATTAGATAGACTTTAAGTGGTTATTGATACATCAGTAAGTAAGTATTGAGTACCCGAATGTTGGCCAACTTTGTTCAGGAAAATCACAGTCTGCTGCTTACTCCTGTTTTAGGAAAAAAAGCTCGCACATTTGATTTGGAAGCAATGTTTGAACAAACTCGAAGAACAGCAGTGGAAAGAAGTCGGAAAACACTGGGTAAGAAGTTCAGTTATTTGCTTTCTTATTTATGTAGATACTGTATCCAATTTACACAAGTGTGTTACCAGTTATAAAATTATAAGAATGAAAAAAAAATTCAAAATTGTTAAAAGTTCACATGTGCTGGTTCCTTTGGAAGGAGCCAGCATTATCTCATTTTTTAAATATGATAAAAGTTGTATCTAGAGTAAGAGGGTCTGAGTTCTAAAATCTGTCAGAAGTGTGAGCTATGAACAAACAAAGATTCAAAATTAATTTATAAGAATCAGAATAGGGACTTCCTTGGTGGCCCAGTGGTGGGGAATCCACCTTGCAATGCAAGGGGTGCAGGTTCAATCCCTGGTCTGGGAGGATTGTACATGTTTCAGGGCAATTAAACCCTTGAGCCACAACTAAGACCTAATGCAGCCAAAAAAAAGAAAAGAATCAGAATAGTGGTTTCTTTTCTTCTTCATCCTCTATCTGATTCTCATTTCGTTTTTTTCTTTCCTGCTTACAGTGGAACCAGTATTTGGAAGGCTGAGCGAGAGGTGGCTCTCAGAGTTGTGTACACCACTGATCGTTGCCCCAGACAGTATAGAAAATTGAGCCATCCAGTGAATGGGGCTGGCGCTGTTGAATCCCTGCATTCATGAGTTGTATCAGACATTTAATGAAGGCCTTAACTTTCAGACTGTCTGGTTTGATACCAGGTGGTTGGCAGTTCTAGCTACCACCTCAGGATCTTTGGAGCTGACTATTTCCTCTACTGCTTTCTTTAGATCTGATTCAGTTCATTCTTATACTAGAGAAGGGATAGATGTAAACTGATAGAGCAGAAGGCATTCGAAACCAGAGACAGGACTCCTGGAAGAATTTAAGTGAATGTTGCTCCAGTACTTATCATTTTTTTGAAATGATAAATTATATAGCAGTAATATCTCACATTTGAGAAGTGAGCATGATTTTTGGTCTTTGGAAGAATAATAGTTTTTGGTTTGTGTGTGTGTGTGTGGTAAAAAGACAGCTATCTACATATAATGTATATTGTTTAAAAAGGCTTCAGCTATTACCTGAAATTTCAGTTACATACAGAAGTACAAACATGAACTCCTGTATCCCTGTCACACAGATTTAACTATTGTAACAGTTCATGGCCAGTGTTATTTCCATTTACTTCTTCTCTCAGATTGCTTTGACAAAAATCCTGGATATGTTACTTCACCCATAAACATTTTTGTATGTCTTTAAGTGATAAGGATTTTGAAAAATCTTAACTGAAATACTATTACTACACCTAAAAATATTAAATAATTTAGTATCATCAAACAGCATGTAGAGACATGCTCTCTGTAGCATATGTACAAATGTATTACGCACTTCATCTTTGAATGTTTCAGTGAACGTTTATACTGTTGTAATTTAGCTTTCCAGCATGTGATACCAAATGCTTTGAATAGTGATTGTCTTATTCCCCTACCTAAGTTTTATAGTCCCCATTACCATGCCTCATAAGATAGGTTCTCAGTATTTATTTATGCAGATTGAATTGAATTTAAAACTGCAATATTGTCTTTAAAAAAATAAATCCTGCATCTTTGGAGGATGTGTGTGTGTTTCTTTTGGCCACACTGAGTGGCATGCAGGATGTTCGTTTCCTGACCAGGAATTGAATCCTTCCATCACTGCATTGGAAGCTCGGAGTCTTAACCACTGGTCCACCAGGGAAGCCCCTGGAGAATTTTTTTTAATGGCATGATGAATTGTAAAGAGTTTGGAATTTGGAGTTGGAGGACCTAGCTTTAAGGGTTAGACCCACATTCTACTAGATGAATAACATCAGATGGATCTTCAAATTTCAGGTCCTTAATTTCCCCATCTGTTCGTTGACAATGATAAGATCTCCCTTATTTGTTATGAGCTCCCTTCAGGTTTCTTGAAAGGATTAAGATGTTGGGCATAGTACTTTTTAAACAGTAATGTTATAAATACCACTTTTAATTCCTATCATTTTTCTTAGTAAAGTATGAATTCATGTAGCACTTAGGTGGAATTCCAATAAAGAGTTATTAGTGTTCTAAAATTTTGAAAAATTATCTCAGGGCCTTGTTTTCCTATTGTTATTTGTGGATGAATTAAATGGGTTGAACTTTGTTGACTTCATGTTACATTCTTGGACTTAGACTCCTGTTTCTACCCTTGCATCTAAATATAAGAAGCCAAAGTTTGCCTTTTTTTAAAAGTTAAAGAATACTGATATGGGCCTTAATGATAGGTATTGGAATCTTCTTGAACTTTGACATCAGACTTGAGGAAAATAAGAACTTTTGGTCCCTTTTAATGGCAGATTTAACTGTATGCAGATGTGAAGTTTTGGTTTTTAAGTGCTCTAATAGAAAGGATGAATTATACTATAAAGCCTGAGTAAAATGCGTGTTACCAAAAATGTTAGAAAATAGTGCTACAAATTGTTTTTGAAGTATTTTTTATGTTTATGAAAGCTTTTAGTAGGTTTTGGACATGTGAAAGACATAGACTCTTTTAGAACTAATATACTATGAGGAGATAGATGGGGAAGAAAATGTCTTTTATTTAAATGCTTATTTTGAGTGTGGCCATAGCTTCAGTGGATTATGAACCTTCTGTTACCGACTGGAAAAAAATGCCTTGAGAACATATTGAGGTAGGATTTTAAGATGATTTCAATGGATGATTTATCTTGGAAAGAATAATTGTCCTAGAGGTTTTAGAAATTAGAAAAGCTTAAAAAAATTTTTTTTTTAACTTGAAATTGTCTTCCTACTTAGCTAAATCCTACCTTATCCTTTAAGGCCTCACCTCATATTTTACCTTTTCTAGGTATTCAATGTTTTTTAAATAATACTTTATTATAAATTTATTTTAGTATTGTTCATGTCTTGATAATCTTGTTTTTCATATTTATACTTATAGCAGCTTAATGCAGAACTTGATATATAGTAGTTACATCTCTAAATAGTTAATAATGAATTGTAACTAATGCTGTCAGATAATCCTGATCTTATTTTTTTATTTGTAGTCATTTTTGCGTTCAGTTCAGTCACTCAGTCGTGTCCGACTCTTTGCGACCCCATGAATTGCAACACGCCAGGCTTCCCTGTCCATCACCATCTCCCGGAGATCACTCAGACTCACTTCCATCGAGTCCGTGATGCCATCCAGCCATCTCATCCTCTGTCGTCCCCTTCTCCTCCTGCCCCCAATCCCTCCCAGCATCAGAGTCTTTTCCAATGAGTCAGCTCTTCTCATGAGGTGGCCAAAGTACTAGAGTCTCAGCTTTAGCATCATTCCTTCCAAAGAAATCCCAGGGTTGATCTCCTTCAGAATGGACTGGTTGGATCTCCTTGCAGTCCAAGGGACTCTCAAGAGTCTTCTCCAACACCAC
>SJYT01046420.1:618327-666962 GCA_006410635.1 Cephalophus harveyi | reverse complement strand
TGACTGTATAGAGCTTCTCCATCTTTGGCTGCATAGAATATAATCAATCTGATTTCGGTGTTGACCATCTGGTGATGTCCACGTGTAGAGTCTTCTCTTGTGTTGTTGGAAGAGGGTGTTTGCTATGACCAGTGCATTTTCTTGGCAAAACTCTATTAGTCTTTGCCCTGCTTCATTCCGCATTCCAAGGCCAAATTTGCCTGTTACTCCAGGTGTTTCTTGACTTCCTACTTTAGCATTCCAGTCCCGTATAATGAAAAGGTCATCTTTTTTGGGTGTTAGTTCTACAAGGTCTTGTAGGTCTTCATAAAACTATTCAACTTCAGCTTCTTCAGCATTACTGGTTGGGGGATAGACTTGGATAACTGTGATATTGAATGGTTTTCCTTGGAGACGAACAGAGATCATTCTGTCGTTTTTGAGATTGCATCCAAGTACTGCATTTCGGACTCTTTTGTTGACCGTGATGGCTACTCCATTTCTTCTGAGGGATTCCTGCCCACAGTAGTAGATATAATGATCATCTGCGTTAAATTCACCCATTCCAGTCCATTTTAGTTCACTGATTCCTAGAGTGTCGACGTTCACACTTGCCATCTCTTATTTGACCACTTCCAATTGCCTTGATTCATGGACCTGACATTCCAGGTTCCTATGCAGTATTGCTCTTTACAGCATCGGATCTTGCTTCTATCACCAGTCACATTTTTGCACTAAACATTTAAAATGAAATATAATTTTTCATGAAATTGGTAGCCTACTGAATCATTTTAGAATGGCAGAAAGATTTAGCAAGTGGCTTCCCTGGTGGCCCAGACGGTGAGGAATCTGCCTGCAATGGGGGAGACCCAGGTTCCATCCCTGGGTCGGGAAGTGGCAACCCATTCCAGTATTTGTGCCTGGAGAATCCACTTGGACAGAGAAGCTTGGTGGGCTACAGTTCATGGGGTCACAAAGAGTTGAACACAACTGAGCAACTAGAAAAAAAGAATATGATTAAAACATCACTCTAGCTTGTTTCTATTAGTTTTATTTCCTTTGTATGTTATTTTAACACTCATTTCTTCCTATAATGCTTAAGATATAATGAAAGTGAAAGCTCAACATTCAGAAAACGAAGATCATGGCATCCGATCCCATCACTTCATGGGAAATAGGTGGGCAAACAGTGTCAGACTTTATTTTTTGGGCTCCAAAATCACTGCATATGGTGACTGCAGCCATGAAATTAAAAGACGCTTACTCCTTGGAAGAAAAGTTATGACCAACCTCGATAGCATATTGAAAAGCAGAGACATTAGGTTTCCAACAAAGGTCTGTCTAGTCAAGGCTATGGTTTTTCCAGTAGTCATGTATGGATGTGAGAGTTGGACTGTGAAGAAAGCTGAGCGTCGAAGAATTGATGCTTTTGAACTGTGGTGTTGGAGAAGACTCTTGAGAGTCCCTTGGACTGCAAGGAGATCCAACCAGTCCATTCTGAAGGAGATCAACCCTGGGATTTCTTTGGAAGGAATGATACTAGAGCTGAAACTCCAGTACTTTGGCCATCTCATGCAAAGAGTTGACTCATTGGAAAAGACTCTGATGCTGGGAGGGATTGGGGGCAGGAGGAAAAGGGGATGACCGAGGATGAGATGGCTGGATGGCATCACGGACTCGATGGACGTGAGTCTGAGTGAACTCTGGGAGATGGTGATGGACAGGGAGGCCTGGCGTGCTGCGATTCATGGGGTTGCAAGGAGTTGGACACAACTGAGCCAGTGAACTGAACTGAAATTACGTTCATGTGAATCTGCAGTTTGTGCGAATCAGCCCAGTTGGGACATAGTAGTTTTGGCTAGTTTGCTGTTATCCTGGATGAATTGCATACAGCTGGGATGCTTTTGCAGAATGGCTGTCCAAAAGTATTAGCTACCTGAGAGTAGAGAGATACTAATAAATTGAGATACTTAAAAGAATAAAATGAGGTGTTGGGGAGTAAGTTAATTCACTTTTCCTAACAGAACATAGAGAGCATCTTACAGTATTTACAAAATACTTGGATTCCTGTCTGTTTTACAGTGTACAGTGTGCTTGGTCCTACTCATGGTGAAATACACAAAAATGATTCCCTTGGTCAGGGAGCTGCGGTTTACTGAATTAGTCTCATTTTGGTTTGTCCTTAGTAGACAGTGAGGTAAAAAAATATTTTTTTCCTCGCATATGTCTTTCCTTTTTTTTCTTTCTTCTCGTTTTAATGAAGCAGCAGATGATGACAGGTACCTCTCTGGATAGAAAATCCTTACTATTGTAAAAAATAAAAAAGTTAAATTTTAAATTAAAATGTTAGAGACTTCCTTTGTGGTCCAGTGGTTAAGACTCAGTGCTCCCAATGCAGAGGGTATAGGTTCGATCCCTAGCCAGGGAACTAAGATCATGCATGCTGCCCAACATGGCTAAAAAATAAATAAAATTAGAACATCTAAATTAAAAAGATAATTCACCTGGATGGGGCAAGTAGTTTGGAGCATTCATCCACTGGGGAGAAACTCTAGTTAGATAGATGGGTGGGTCATAGTTTCCAAATAATCTGGCGACAGGTAAGCAAATAAAGGGCTGTACTTTATGGCCCTTTGGGGAGACAGGCAGGGTTACTGCTTTATAAAGTGGGTGGTACTCATTGAATAATTTTACAGGCTTCAGAAGCTCTGGTTACATCAAGGAAAGATACATTGTGGAGCCTCAATTGACTACTTTGCTCTAACTGGAGCTGTTACTCCTTTGCTTTGGATTCCTAAACTATGAAGTAAAGATAGTAGTATTTACTTCAGCTGTATTGGATATAGTTGAAATTTGCTAAGATAGTAGAACTTAATTGTTCTTACCAAAAATAATATGAAACACGGGATAAATATGTGGGGTGATGGTTGCGTTCATTGACTCCATGGGAAGAATTCTTTCTCAGTGTGTATCTGTACCAAATCATCACATTGTACACTTTACCTATCTTACACTTTAGTCAATTATACCCCAGATGGTTTTTCTAGTAGTCATGTATGGATGTGAGAGTTGGACTGTGAAGAAAGATGAGCACCGAATAATTGATGCTTTTGAAGTGTGGTGTTGGAGAAGACTCTTGAGAGTCCCTTGGACTGCAAGGAGATCCAACCAGTCCATTCTGAAGGAGATCAACCCTAGGTGTTCTTTGGAAGGACTGATGCTAAAGCTGAAACTCCAGTACTTTGGCCACCTCATGCGAAGAGTTGACTCATTGGAAAAGACTCTGATGCTGGGAGGGATTGAGGGCAGGAGGAGAAGGGGACAACAGAGGATGAGATGGTTGGATGGCATCACTGACTCGATGGACGTGAGTCTGAGTGAACTCCGGGAGTTGGTGATGGACAGGGAGGCCTGGCATGCTGCAATTCATGGGGTCGGAAAGAGTCGGGCAGGACTGAGTGACTGAACTGAACTGAACTGAAAGCTGAAGTAAAAAAGTTTCTGCTTCAAGGATTGTTATAAAGATTGTTGTTGTTTTCGTTCAGTCACTTAGTCGTTTCCAGCTCTTTGCGACCCCATGGACTGCAGAACACCAGGCCTCCCTGTCCATCACCAACTCCCCGAGGTTGCTCATACTCGTGTCCATCGAGTCAGTGCCTGGAGTCGTGGTGCCATCCAACCATCTTGTTCTTTGTTGTCCCTTCTCCTCCTGCCTCAATCTTTGCCAGCCTCAGGGTCATTACCAGTGAGTCAGCTCTTCGAATCAGGTGACCAAAGTATTGGAGCTTCAACTTCAGCATCAGTCCTTCCAATGAATATTCAGAGTTGATTTCCTTTAGGATTAACTGATTTGATCTCCTTGCAGTACAAGGGATTCTCAAGAGTCTTCTCCAACACCACAGTTCAAAATTATGAATTCTTTGACGTTCAGCCTTCTTGATAGTCCAACTCTCACATCGATGTGTGGCTTCTGGAAAAACCATAGCTTTATTCAGACCTTTGTTGGCAAAGTGATGTCTCTACTTTTTAATAGGATGTGTAGGTTTGTCATAGCTTTCCTTCAAGGAGCAAGCATCTTTAATTTCATAATTGCAGTCACTGCCTGCAGTGATTTTGGAGCCAAGAAAATAAAGTCTGTCACTGTTTTCATTCCAAAGAAGTCATAGGAGACCTAATAAAAAAATGGCTTAAATAAGAAAAGTTTAGTATCACACCATGACACGAGCTCTGGAATGGGACCCTTCCATCTTCTGAATCCTGATACAAAGGACTTAAAGATTTTCCCTCTTTTTTCTGCTTTGCCAGCTTTAGAGTGTTGTCTTATCCTAAGCTCACTGTCCTCATGACTCAAAATTTTGTTAACATACAGATGACTACATCCACAGGCTGAAAGACTTTTGTGTAACTCTTTAGGAGTAAAAAAAACCTTTCTCAAATGTACCTCCAGCTGACTTCCTCTTATGTGTTATTATCCAGTATTAGTGTGGTACATCAGTTGCAAAAACAGCCCTTGCAGGTTCACTATGGTTCACTTGAAATCAAAACATACTCTTTCTAGACAGGAAGGGGCCCAGCATCAGGAGAACTGTGGTTTCCGATGAGAATACCAGACCACCTGACCTGTCTCTTGAGAAATCTGTATGCAGGTCAGGAAGCAACAGTTAGAACTGGACATGAAACAACAGACTGGTTTCAAATAGGAAAAGGAGCACGTCAAGGCTGGATATTGTCACCCTGCTTATTTAACTTCTATGCAGAGTACATCATGAGAAACGCTGGACTGGAAGAAACATAAGCTGGAATCAAGATTGCCGGGAGAAATATCAATAACCTCAGATATGCAGAGGACACCACCCTTATGGCAGAAAGTGAAGAGGAGCTAAAAAGCCTCTTGATGAAAGTGAAAGTGGAGAGTGAAAAAGTTGGCTTAAAGCTCAACATTCAGAAAACGAAGATCATGGCATCCGGTCCCATCACTTCATGGGAAATAGATGGGGAAACAGTGGAAACAGTGTCAGATTTCATTTTTTTGGGCCCCAGAATCACTGCAGATGGTGACTGCAGCCATGAAATTAAAAGACGCTTACTCCTTGGAAGAAAAGTTATGACCAACATAGATAGCATATTCAAAAGCAGAGACATTACTTTGCCGACTAAGGTCTGTCTAGTCAAGCCTATGCTTTTTCCTGTGGTCATGTATGGATGTGAGAGTTGGACTGTGAAGAAGACTGAACGCCGAAGAATTGATGCTTTTGAACTGTGGTGTTGGAGAAGACTCTTGAGAGTCCCTTGGACTGCAAGGAGATCCAACCAGTCCATTCTGAAGGAGATCAGCCCTGGGATTTCCTTGGAAGGAATGATGCTAAAGCTGAAACTCCAGTCCTTTGGCCACTTCATGCGAAGAGTTGACTCATTGGAAAAGACTCTGATGCTGGGGGGGACTGGGGGCAGGAGGAGAAGGGGACGACCGAGGATGAGGTGGCTGGATGGCATCACGGACTCGATGGACGTGAGTCTGAGTGAACTCCGGGAGTTGGTGATGGACAGGGAGGCCTGGCGTGCTGCAATTCATGGGGTCGCAAAGAGTCGGACACAACTGAGCGACTGAACTGAACTGAACTTGCAAAGAAAAAGGGAGAAGTGGCTGCTAATAGGTGACTAATGATGTGTGCCTTAGGGTCAACTCATGATTAGTGTCAGAACTGCCCCTCAGACCTGAGCCTGCAGTCCAAGGGTGGCCTCCCGTGCCTCACTCCCTAGCCTCTCTCAGCTTCCCTGCCATCCCTCACCCTGGAGGGTACACGGAATTACTGGGGAGGCAGGATGAAGGTAGGAGCCCAGCAGGCTCACTGTTAAATTTGGGCATTATCCTTCTCTTACTGTTTTCAACCTCCCCAGCATCAGAGTGCAGAACTGTTAACTCCTGACCCACCTCAGCCCAGTGGAGAGCACAAAAAAATTAATGTGACTGTGCCTTACAACTTTCTGGAGAGTTTTTTAATCTTCCATGTTTGAAATGAATGACTAGTTGTTAACGCTTGCTGCCTATTTCCTAGTTACTCACTCTTTATATCCGAGCAACAAAAGACCCTGAGTAGTGCAGCATTCCAGTAAGTGCCCTTTGATATTGCTTAACTTTGAGTGAATTATTCTTCACTGATACTGCTAAGTCATTTCATTTGTGTCCGACTCTGTGCGACCCCATGGACTGCAGCCACCCAGGTTCCTCCGTCCATGGGATTTTCCAGGCAAGAGTACTGGAGTGGGTTGCCATTGCCTTCACTATTAAATTTCAAAAAAAATGTTAAAGATTATCTCAGGTTATTGAGGATGGTAGCAATCGAGAACAAACCTTATTCATATAATTAATTTCCTTCCTATGTTCCCTCCAGTTGCTGAGTGAAATTATCAGAGGAGAAAGATTAGATTTCCTTGGATAAATTTGTTTTGTCTTTCCAAGGTAAAAACTCTGGAAACTTGATGTAATTCAGTTTTTCTCATAATTTTGGTATCGAGTCTCTGGCCAGAAATCCAGTTTGGGAATGTCAGAAAGGAATGGGGTGCTGAATTTATAGTTTAAAATATTAAAATGTGAGGTTACCTAAAATCTTATGTTTGAACACTTTCTTGTCACTTGCCACATCTTTTTACATACTGCAGTCATGGTTCATATACTCTTCATATTCTAATTTTGCTTACCTGTCTGTTAATATTTTCCCAGATTTGTATATTTTCTATATATATTTTTTGGCTGCTCCATGTGGCTTGCAGGATCTTAGTTCCCCAACAAGGGATTAAACTTGGGCCAATGCAGGGAAAACACCAAGTCCTAACCACTGGACAACATGGAATTCCCTTCTAGAAGATCATTATTCGTATTGGCTGTGTTTTTTACTGTGTTGATATACAGTAAAATTCAGTTGTTTTCTCATTGTTGGGCATTTAGAGTGATAGTTTTTTGCTATTACGGTAACAGTTCTGTGTTATATCTTTGTAATTTTGTTAGTTTTCAACATTTTAAATAATAAATTTTGAAATCTAACTGTTGAAAAAAAATTTTATGATCTTTTCAGAAGCAAGAGAAAGAGAGGAAGAAATGAACAGAGAGAAAGAATTAAGAAGGCAAAATGAAGATCTTGAACCGACATCTTCAGGCTCGAATGTGGCCAGAGCTTGCTCTAAATCATCTTCCAGGTGCTTGTCTTTACTGTCATTTTCTAGGTGTTAGGAACACAATTTAGGCAAAGTTCCTCATGCTAAAAAGCTTGCATGATTTCTCCCATTTCAGGCAGTTGTAGATCTCTAGGACTACAACAAAGTCCTTTGTCACATTGTGAATCAGTCAAATTTTTCTAAAGTATTCCAGATGTAGCATTAAAATCTGTGCCTTTTGACTGCAGAGTATAACTGTGTAAAGTTGGAAAGATATTGACAAGTTGGTTATTTTTTTCATGTTTATTTTGTCATTTATGTCTTTTGTCCCTTTCCCCAAACTCTGTATTCATGATAACTTTTTTTGTTAGGATCCTTTATAACTGAGAAAGAATTTAAACAGTGGCACATTGTAAAGTTCATTGAGTGATAGGACAAAGCAGCCATTAAAATTAAAATTACTTTAAAGTGAAATTTAATACTATATAACATAATTACTAAGAACTTCAAGCAGTATAAATAGGTATACGGACTCTAAATTTGGGTGGAATAATACAAGAATTCTTTTGTTGGGGTACGTTTTAAATTGTCAAATTGGTTATATAAACTGTTTTTTGAAAATTTACTTTTTGGTTGCTCTGGGTTTTCGTTGCATTGTGCTGGCTTTCTCTAGTTGCAGTGAGCAGGGGCTACTCTCTGGTTGCTGTGTGTGGACTTCTCATTCCAGTGGCTTCCCTTGTTGCAGAGCACAGGCTCTAGGTGTGGGGACTCAGTAGCTGTGGCCCACAGGCTTAGTTGCCCCGAAGCATGTGGGATCTCCCCAGACCAGGGATCAAATTTGTCTCCTGCATTGGCGGGCAGATTCTTAACCACTGAACTCTCAGGGAAGCCTAGTGTCTTATGTTTCTCTTTATCCTGTACTTTTCTCCAGCTCTCTCTGTGTCCAGCACAATAGCTTGCTTATGGCAGATGTTCCATATATTTCTTTAGTTCACTAACTAAGGGGAGAAAAGAAAGGAAGATGCTGCTGTACTAGTTTGTCATGGCTTTCATCACAAACTAGCACAGACTAGATGGCTGAAACAACAGAAATTTATTTTCCCACAGTTAGAGAGTCTAGAAGTCCAGGATCAACATGAAGGCGGGGTTCACTGGCCTCTCTTCTTGGCTTGTAGATGGCCATCTTCTTCCTATTTCTTCACGTTGTCTTCCGCCTAGGTTTTGTTCAAGTTTTCTCTTTTTAGAAGGACACCAGTTATAATAGGGCCCATCCCTACAGACATCATTTAGCTTAATCACTTCTCTGAAGCTCTGTCTTTAGATACAGTCATACTCTGAGGTACTGCAAGTTAGGGCTTCAATATATGAATATTTTGAGGATACAATTCAGCCTATAATAAAATTGCCTGTAGTATTGGTGCCAGAAAATGCCCCACAACCCAGCCAAAAGCTGAGCATATTCAGCCTGTGTTCCAAGAGGAGCATAGGGGCACAGACTTCAATTGAGAAAAACAGTGAGGCAGAGAGAGAGGGGTAGAGAGAGAGAGAATGGAAGCCAGTGAAGAACGCCCGTCATCTCATAGGAAAACTGCCTAGAAATCTCTTTTGCTGTACTTTCTGATTAGTGGGTAAGTTTGGTGAGACAACTGGGGACTTGGGAAACAAAATAGTAAGGTAAATCTTTTTACAGCTGTAACCAAGGAGTCAGTACTGTGTTATATGGACATCCTTGGTGGCTCAGTGGTAAAAAACCTTCATGCAATGCAGGAGACTTGGGTTTGGTCCCTCAGTCGGGAAGATCCCTTGGAGAAGGGAAATGGCAACACACCCCAGTATTATTGCCTGGGTAATCCCATGGACAGAGGAGCCTGGTGGGCTACAGTCCATGGGGGTCACAAGAGTCAGATACAACTTAGTGAATAAACACCACTACATAGCATGTGGGATCTTAGTTCCCTGACCATCGATTGAACCTGTGCCCTTTCTGCAGTGGAAGCTTAGAGTCTTAACCACCAGACTGTCAGGGAAATCCCTTTTTAGTTGTTATTGATATCAAGCATCATTTAGCTGACAGAGCCACAGCAGGGAACAGAACAGACTTTAAATTTCTGCCTCTGTGGAACTTATATAGTGAAGATACATTAGACGGCAAAGACACTTTGACTCCTGTAAAATTATTTGGTAGATTAATTGTTAAAATTGCAATTCTCAATCTTCTGGGACGGGGTAGTCAGTAGAGGGATGGTGGATGATGGTTGCTACAGAATGTATAGAGGTGTTTGATAAAGACTTTAATGAGAGTATATAATAGTCCCTGTTGGATTCCCTGTGGCTCAGACTGTGAAGAATCTGACTACAGTGCAGAAGACTCAGGTTCGATGCCCAGGTCAGGAATATCCCCTGGAGAAGGGAATGGCAAGCCACTCTAGTATTCTCGCCTGGAGAATCCCATGGACAGAGAAGCCTGGTGGGCTACAGTCCATGGAGTTGCAAAGAATCTGACACGAGTGAGCAACTGACACTTTCACCTCACTTATGACAGTCCTCAACAACACATCAGTCCTCTGATGTGTTGTTGGAGAAGGAAATGGCAACCCCCTCCAGTATTCTTGCCTGGAGAACCCCAGGGACAGAGGAGCCTGGTGGGCTGCCATCTGTGGGGTCGCACAGAGTCGGACACGACTGACGCGACTTAGAAACAGCAGCAGCAGCAGCTCATGTGTTGGGTAGAAAAATAGTTGAGATTCAATAGGATATTGCCTAGAATAAGGTATCTTTTACAGTCCAAGGAAGCTACATTTAACAATGTTAGCAACTCAGCATACTTGGATTAGCCCTGAGAAATAATTTGTAATTCAGACAATGTATTGAAACCTTTTGCGGTAATAGTCATTTCTTACTTTATTTGCTCCTGTGACAAACAGTGATTGTATTCACACACAGTGCATAGAGGCGTTGGTTCTCTCTGTGGTTTTCTTTCTTACGGTGTAGTATTCTGTAGTTTTTCTTCCACAGTTGTTCTGCGGGTTCATGAGGGTTATCTGATGGGCCTCTGACATATAATTGCTCTGAGTTTTTGTCTTTAACTTTTAACTGTATTTAGATAGGATAGATAAGAGAAGTTTTTTACTTTGTTAAGATTAAATGGTATTTGAAGGCAGTTCTTCAGGAACACATGGTAATCCTGAACGTGCATCTCCTAGCATTAGAGCTTTGAAACACCTGAAGCAGAAAGGGAAAGAGCTGAAAGGAGAAATAGGCACATCTGCATTTAGTGTGAAATGTCAGTGTTCATGTCTGTGACTGATGGACAGTGAGCTATGAGTCAGCAAGGAGAGAAAGGACCTTAAGGATGCCCTCAGCCAACACCTTTGATTGAAGTCTACAGAACACTCAGCCCAACAATGGGAATTCTTATTTTTTTCAAGTTTACATAAAATATGCAAGACTGATCATATTGTGGACCATAGTACACAACTCGCAAAATTTAAAAGAAAAAAACTCATACAAAATGTGTCCTCAAACAATAATAGATGAAAAATATTATTCCTACCTGAAAAACATGAATATTTAAAAAATATAATAAAAAAATTTTGCTTATTTTTTAATCATACAATTAACAATTAAAATATGTGTTTCTTGACATTACTTAAGAAAGATAGATATATATAATTCAAAAGATAAATATTTGAACCACACAATTAATGTTTGGATTAAAAATTTAAAAACATTGTAAAAAACTCAGTTGTTAAAAGGAGAAATAGGGCTTCCTGAGAAATCAATACTACCTCCAGAGTATGTTCTTTTTTGCAGCAAAGGCGATGAGTTTCTGTTTCTATATTTTCAGGGATACAAGTAGCAGTGAGAGTGACGAGAGTTCTGACTCTTCTGATGATGAGTTAATTGGCCCCCCTTTACCCCTTAAAATGGTGGAAGAGCCAGGTAATCCTATGGAGGAAGGTGTTCTTGGTCCTTTACCTCCACCTCTTGCAGAAGATATGGAAGAAGAAGATGATGATGATGGTGATTCAGAAGAGGAGGAAGTAAGTATTTCAGTGGTAATTTAAGAAATCGCTTATATGTGGAATCTTAAAAAGTGGTACAAATGAACTTATTTGAAAAACAGAGTCACAGATGTGGAAAACAAACTTAGGGTTACCAAAGGGGAAAGGTTGGGGAGGGATAAATTGGGAGATTGGGATTGACATGTGCAAACTACTATATATAAAACTGAAAACTAATAAGAACCTGCTGTATAGCACAGGAAACCCTGCTTAGTACTCTGGAATGACTTATATACTCATCTTCCCTCATATCTCAGTTGGTAAAGAATCTTCCTGCAATGCAGGAGACCTGGGTTCGATTTCTGAGTTGGTAAGATTCTCTTGGAGACAGGAAAAAAATCTTCAACAGAAACCAAGTTTTCTGGCATGTTAGTTGTGGACTTCTAGCCTTCAGAACTGTGAGAAAATAACTTTCTGATTTTTAAGCAACCCAGTCTATGGTGTTCTGTTATGGTGGCCTCAGCTGACTAATGCAGGCTTGTGTGGCTGACAGTGGGCTGAGGAAGAGAGAACGGAGAAGTCAGAAGGGTGTTTTGAGGGGAAATGATGTTGCCATAGTGAGGACCTAAATGTGTGCAAGTACACGATATCCGGGCTTCCCTGGTGGCACAGTTGGTAAAGAATTTGCCTGCCGTTTCAGGAGACATAAGAGACACGGGTTCAACCCCTCGGTCAGGAAGATTCCCTGGAGTAGGCACTGGCAACCTACTCCAGTGTTCTTGCCTAGAAAGTTCCATGGACAGTGGAGCCTGGCAGGCTACAGTCCACGGGGTCACAAAGAGTTGGACGTGATTGAGCATGCATATGCAGTTGATACTGTGGTGAAATTCTCATGTGGTTTATGTGTAGCTGAGTTTTCTTACTAGAGGGAAATGGAAAGATGAGGCTAATGAGATCAGATCCAGAGAAGAAATACAGCAGTCCCCCCTTATTCAGGGGGATATGTTTCAAGACCCCAGTAGATGCCTGAAACTGCGGATGGTACCGAACCTTATCTATGCTGTGTTTTTCTTATACATGCATACCTATGATAAAGTTTAATTTATAAATTAGGTACGTTGAGAGACTAACAATAGTAACTTAGGACATTTATATCAATATATTGTAATAAAAGTTACTGGCATACTTGGAGATAAATGCTGGTTGGGTTCCAGACCACCATAATGAAGCAAATGTTGCAATACAGCAGGTTACAAGAACTTTTTGGTTTCCCAGTGCATATAAAAGTTATGTTTGCACTATAGTCTGTTAAGTGTGCAGGGCAGCATTATATTTAAAAGAAACCAAGGTACATATGTTAATTTAAAAATACATTATTGCTAAAAACCCTTAACTACTGTCTGAGCCTTCAGTGAGTTGTAATCTCTTTACTGGTGGAGGGTTTGAAATATTGTGAAATTTACCAAAACATGACACAGAGACATGAATTGAGAAAAAGTATTGGAAAAATTGTGCCAACAGACTTGTTCCAAGCAAAGCTGACACAAAATCTTCAATTTGTAAAAGCTCAATAAAGGACATTAATACAAGGTATGCCTGTATGTGAATGTGGTCTTTCCTTCTCTCTCAAAATATGTTATTGTGCAGATACAATGTTTTTTCCATCTTAGCTAAGCATTTATCATGCACTATGGCTATAAGTTGTAATTTGAGGCGCGGCAGTAAAACTTGCATGAGTTTCTTTTGGTTTCTTCACAGTTTCACAGATAGATTGGTTCGTACTGTAGATCCTAGCAACCTTCACATACCGTTTTTTTTCTTTCCTTATCAAGTTGGGTACTTTTTAACTTTTTACCTGTTGTAGGAAGTGGGACTCCCCCTAGGGCCTCAGGAGTGGGTTCTTGTCTAACACTCAGAAAAGAATTGTCTGAGGAAGACATGTGCTGATAAAGCAAGAGACTTTATTGGAAACGGCGCCTAGGCGGAGAGCAGCAGGGTAAGGGAACCCAGGAGAACTGCTCTGCCTGGTGTCTCCCAATCTCGGGTTTTTTGGGGGTGGGATTAGTTTCCAGGTTGTCTTTGGCTAATCGGTCTGACTCGTCCTTCCTGGTGGCATACTCATTGCTCAGCCAAGACGGATGCCAGCAAGAAGGATTCGGGGACATGGTCAGAAACATGGCGTCTTCCTTTGACCTTTCCCAAACTCTTCTGGTTGGTGGTGGCTTGCTTATTCTGTGTTCCTTACTAGGACCTCCTGTCATAAAATAACTCACCCAAATGGTTACTGTGGTGCCTGGCCAGGGTGGGCAGTTTCAGTCAGTGTGCTTCTCCCAACAACACTCCCCTGAGAGACTTCACACTGAAGATACTTCTTGGGAATTGGACCAGAGGTCTCGTTCTTCTGTAACTTCTTCCTGCTGTGCATGGGCGTAGTCCTGCCTAGCAGAGCAGAAGTCTTGCTCTACTTAATCTAAGCTGAGGTATTACATATCTGAAACCAGCTTCCACCCTTGTAGTAACATCAGTTTGGTTTAGAACTCTTGGAGCCTGCTGGAGATAAACTTTGTAAGGAGTTGGAGTATACAAGGGCCAAATAGGAGGCCTTTAATAAGATAGTGATCACTGGACCCAGAAATGGCAGGAGCCAAGAAGGGAAAGAAGGAGAACTCCATACACCTGTTGAACTCAAATCCCGGATCTTTGTTGCCTGTTCCAAGCAAGCACTTTATAGCTTCTCTTTGGCATATGCAAATAGCCAGCATCTCTCTTGCGCTTTGGGGCCATTATTGAGTAAAATGAGAATTATTTGAACACAAACAGTGATATCTTTACAGATGACTAAAGTGACTGATGGTGGGATCTGTCCTACAAAGGAATGGTGTATTTGCTGGGCAGGAAGCAACAGGATAACTTGAGATTCTGTCTTGTTGCTCAGGAAGGCATACAATTTAAAACTCACAAATTGTTTGTTTCTGGAGCTTTCTATTTAATAGTATTTTCATACCAAGGGGAACTGAAATTGAGGAAAACAAAAAACAAGGATAAAAGGGAATGCCTGTACTTTCTGAAGGATGTGGAATTTGAACGAGCCTTATAGAGGGTAACGTTTTGATGGGTGAGGTGGGAGGAGCCCACCTCCAATCTAGGAAGAGTGAATGGTTGAAACAAGGGCACAGTGCACAAGATTAGATTCGGGAAGATGGGAAAGTCAATTTGTCTAGAATATAGCGTTAGTGAAGATGGAACCTTTGACTTGGAACTGATATGTGAGTAAACCCAAAGTGCAGCTAGGCAGAGAAGGGAAAACATGCTTGGGACTGGATCTCAGAAGCCCATTTGAAAGCTTTAGCTTCTCATGGCTGTAACTGAAGTGTATCAAGAGACTGCATAACAGCTTTCTGTTTTTTTATAAGATTATGTATTGGTTCTTTTGGTAGTAAAACTTTTTATGGTGTGCCTTTCCTCTTGTAAACGTAGTAAACAGAAAATGCTGATTGAGTAACATGTGGGTCACAGCAAGGCTGCTGGTGATTTGTGCCAGTAACAGCTTCAGTTTTAAAGTATACACTGCCTGATAATGGTGGCTCAGACAGTAAAGCGTCTGCCTGCAATGTGGGAGACCCGGGTTCAATTCCTGGGTTAGGAAGATCCCCTGGAGAGGGAAATGGCAGTCCACTCCAGCACTCTTGCCTGGAAAATCCCATGGATGGAGGAGCCTGATAGGCTACAGTCCATGGGGTCGCAAAGAGTCGGACATGACTGAGCGACTTCACTTTCCCTCATAGCTAAGTCTTCCCTGGTGGCTCAGATGGTAAAGCGTCTGCCTGCAATGCAGAGACCTGGGTTTGATCCCTGGGGTGAGAATAACTCCTGGAGAAGAAAACGGCAACCCACTCCAGTACTCTTGCCTGGAAAATCCCACGGACAGAGGAGCCTGGTAGGCTACAGTCTATGGGGTCGCAAAGAAGTCAGACAGCACTGAGCGACTTCACTTTCACTTAAGTCAGTAAAGAATCTGCCTGCAATGCAGGATACCCAGATTTGATCCCTGAGTCAGAAAGATCCTCTAGAGAACGAAATGGCAATGCATTGCAGTATTCTTGCCTGGAGAATTCCATGGACAGAGGAGCCTGGTGATCTACAGTCCATGGGGTTGCAAGAGTCAGACTCGACTTAGTGACTAAACCACCACCAGTTGATAATGGAGTACTTGTTAGCATTGTGAATGGATTAAGTCTGAAGCTTTAGATTGGAGATAAAATAAAAGTGGGAGGTTCCTTGTTTCCATTTCTCCCATTTTTCTTTCCAATATATATCACAACCAACATTTTAAAGATTAAGGCAGAGATGGTAGGTGAAGCAGATAGCTTGGATATTTGGAAACATTGTGAATGTGGCTTTGCAGTGGCCTTCCTAGATTCAGCTAAATTATATTGGTCTTGAATGGAGGCCTTCAGTTTTCAGACTTAATTAGTGGCAACCTCAATCTCTTTTTTAAGTTCTAAGTGACAACAAAGTTTTATACTGTATTATATTTGATAAGTGGATTATTGGCAGCCTTCTAGATCAAGCAATAGTAGAATTAGGGGTCATAGGCAAAGGAAATCTCCTGAATACTGTCTCGACTGTGAATGTTATTGTGGGATCTAGACAGACAGACTAGCATGATTCACTGTAGGTAGTTTACATAGCAGTGTTGGGCTGATGTTTTAATGTTGAGTTCAAATGTTTCTGGCCTTTTAAAGAATTTTGTTTTTGTGGTTGGTTGGATTTAGAGTCTGGTAATTCTTTGCTTGTTGATTCAGAAACTGAATTTAGTTCCTTCAGGAAATCAGTTTGAGGTAATACTAAATAAAATTATAGGAGAATATTTTATACAGCAGAGTGCTAGCTATATTTTTTATAATTTGAAATATATCAGAATTGTCCTGTCTGCTTACTGAGGCTGTTAACCATTCTGTAGGTGCTCTTGACTTCCTCTCCTTTTTTTTCATCACCATCACCCTTTTGTATCTTTTGTTTTACCCTTTTGTCTTTCTACTTGCTCTTGGCTCTTAACTTGCAAACATGCAGTTTCCCCTCCAGCCTCTTTTCCAGTTTGCTCCTTTGCCACGTTTACTGTGTCACTCCACATTTCTCCTTGTCTTTGTTCGCAGTTTCTGCCCTTACTGTTTCACAGAGATGACAAAATCCAAATATCCGAAGACCCTTTCTCAGGTCTCACTCTGTATCTACCTCTGCATTATTGGACAATGTTGAGTTCTTCCTTGAAACTCTTCCCTTGCTCTTTCTCTGTTGATTTGCTGCCTATCTCTGACTGTTTTTTTCAACAGATATTTGTTTGGCACACATTTATGAGTCACATACTTTCTAGATGTTGGGGATACAGCAGAAAATAATGCAGACAAATCCCTGCTTTGATGGTGCTTACATTTCTGTTAGGGCCTCTTTTACGACTTAATATTTCCTTATGTTTCTCTAGTCATAAGCATTCCCTAAGAGTATATGTCCTTATCTCCCTTAACATTTCATATGCAGTCTGGGAGGAGTTTCTTACATCTTCTCATACTCATGACTCCTATTCACTCAGAGCAACTGGAAGCAATACTTCATTTCATTTGAACTTTGGATCCAGTTTTCTAATCACTCATGACACACGTCCATATTTAATCTCCGAGTATCCTAAATTCAACATCTAAGATCACACTCAGGCTTTTGTATTCTCCCACTTAAAGTTTTGCTGTAGTCCCTTGTCTTTTGCCTCTGGTTTTCAGTCCTTTTACTGCTGCAGGATTAAACTCCTTGTAATACAAGTCATATTGCAAGTAATAGTACTCGTTCTCTAGATGAGGAAAAATAAACTATCACAGCAAGCAGGTTTGACTCCTGGGAATTCCTGAATGCAACTTGATTTTTTGTTGTTCAGAAACTTGCAAAGCATTGTGGCTTTTTAGAGAGATATTCTATTTGTTAGGAAAGTAACCAGATTTACACACTTGAATGGCTAAATATTTCAGCAAGTGTTATGGAAATTAAGAATAAATATTTTTAATAATTCAATGACTCTTAATCTAAATGTAAGAATAATATTTGGTACAATTAAAAAAATGTATATTCATAGGTTCTGTAATTCAGAGGTCAGGTCAGTAGGACTAGGGTGAACCAGCCCCAGCTCCTGCAATCTGTGTTATAACAAAAGTCTTCATAGTACCCCAATGTTCATCGCAGCACTGTTTACAATAGCTAGGACATGGAAGTAACCTAGATGTCCATCGGCAGATGAATGGATAAGAAAGCTGTGGTACATACACACAATGGAAAATTACTCAGCAATTAAAAAGAATACATTTGAATCAGTTCTAATGAGGTGGATGAAACTAGAGCCTATTATTACAGAGTGAAATAAGTCAGAAAGAAAAACACCAATACAGTATATTAATGCATATGTATGGAATTTAGAAAGATGGTAATGATGACCCTACATGCGAGACAGCAAAAGAGACACAGATATAAAAACAGACTTTTGGACTCTGAGGGAGAAGGCAAGGGTGGGATGATTTGAGAGAACAGCACTGAAACATGTATATCACCATATGTGAAACAGATCGCCAGTCCAGGTTCAATGCATGAGACAGGGCGCTCAGGGCCGGTGCACTGGGACGATCCTGAGGGATGGGATGGGGAGGGAAGAGGGAGGGGGATTCAGGATGGGGAACACATGTACACCCATGGCTGATTCATGTGAATGTATGGCAAAAACCACTACAATATTGTAAAGTGATTAGCTTCCAATTAAATAATTTACCAAAAAAAAGTCTTTATAGGTTATTCTGATGTACCTCTTCCCAAACCATTTGTGACTTCTCACTTAAATAGTCACAGTTGGGGTCATAGGTTAACTAAATTAGGTTACCTTTATAGGTTATGATCAGTATCATGCCTCATGGATACTTATGGACATGGGTTATTGCTTACAAAATGATATTTTCTTAAAAGAAGGATATGGAATTGCAGCCCTGCTTCTCTATGCTAATGAAGCCACTTTGAAGTTTCCATATAAAACTTACTTAAGAACATTCTTTCTCCCAAATAGCTTAGAAGTAACATTTATTTTGATTTTTATTTTGTGAAAAATGTGTCTTTAATGACATGTGAAGGTTGATGTCTCTAAGTGTTTGTGTTTAATTGCTTCCCAAGATGACTTGGGAGAGATGGTAAACTCCTTTCCTTTTGAATCTTACTCATTTTTACATCCTTTTGTGCCTATCATGAATTAAACTTATTATAACTGTCAAATTTTGTGCAGTGCTGTGACCAGGTAGATACTCTAGAAATTGAGGCAGTAGCTCTGATAGTTACTGAGACTATTATTACTAAATATCAGGAGGCTTAAAGATGTTTATTTTTTTAAAACTTAGTACTATAACTGACTGACTATGACTTCTGGGCTTCTAGCCTCAGGAAATTTGGAAAAAGCTTTATGCACAAAGATGTTTATCACAGCACTGCATATTGTAGTGGTTTTTAGAATGTGTTCCGTGGAACACTATTGAAGGGTGGTTTTGGTGGGGTTGGGCCCTTCACTTATATTCAACAAGGCTAGCTCTTTTTTATGTTAGGCTTGCTCAGAGCTTTCTCTTGGCAGAAAGTTTCCATATCTAAAAAACCTGAAAATAACTGAAATATTGAAATAATTAAAAATAATGTAAATAAATATCTGATAATGAGGGAAGGACCAGCAAATTGTTATGTAGTCATATGAGTGTATTATGTAGTCATTAGGCATGCTAAGAGTTTTCAGTAGCACTAAGGAGAGAACATAAAACTATATGGACATTATGATTTTAAAATTTTAAATATTACATGTGTATGGTAAAAAGTCCTCCCATTGCTTCCTTCTATATTATAGGAGTGAGAATAATGTTTATTTCTGCCCTATATTTTTCTGTTCTCTTCCAGTTTCCACATTGATCATAAACTGTGCCTGTCATTAGGTACAAATGATGAGATTACAAAAAGCAGTCCTTTATTATAAGGCAATTGTGGTCTTAATTAAAAAATTTAGGTCAGGGACTTCCCTGATGGTCAAGTGGCCAAGACTCCAGCCTCCCAAAGCAGGTGGCCCGGGTTTGATCCCTGGTATGGGAACTGGATCCCACATGCCACAACTAAGAGTTCATATGTTGCAACTAAGACCTAGGGCAGCTCCCCCCGCAGCCCCGCCCCTTGGGTTTGATCCCTGGGGTGAGAATAACTCCTGGAGAAGAAAACGGCAACCCACTCCAGTACTCTTGCCTGGAAAATCCCACGGACAGAGGAGCCTGGTAGGCTACAGTCTATGGGGTCGCAAAGAAGTCAGACAGCACTGAGTGACTTCACTTTCACTTAAGTCAGTAAAGAATCTGCCTGCAATGCAGGATACCCAGATTTGATCCCTGAGTCAGAAAGATCCTCTAGAGAACGAAATGGCAATGCATTGCAGTATTCTTGCCTGGAGAATTCCATGGACAGAGGAGCCTGGTGATCTACAGTCCATGGGGTTGCAAGAGTCAGACTCGACTTAGTGACTAAACCACCACCAGTTGATAATGGAGTACTTGTTAGCATTGTGAATGGATTAAGTCTGAAGCTTTAGATTGGAGATAAAATAAAAGTGGGAGGTTCCTTGTTTCCATTTCTCCCATTTTTCTTTCCAATATATATCACAACCAACATTTTAAAGATTAAGGCAGAGATGGTAGGTGAAGCAGATAGCTTGGATATTTGGAAACATTGTGAATGTGGCTTTGCAGTGGCCTTCCTAGATTCAGCTAAATTATATTGGTCTTGAATGGAGGCCTTCAGTTTTCAGACTTAATTAGTGGCAACCTCAATCTCTTTTTTAAGTTCTAAGTGACAACAAAGTTTTATACTGTATTATATTTGATAAGTGGATTATTGGCAGCCTTCTAGATCAAGCAATAGTAGAATTAGGGGTCATAGGCAAAGGAAATCTCCTGAATACTGTCTCGACTGTGAATGTTATTGTGGGATCTAGACAGACAGACTAGCATGATTCACTGTAGGTAGTTTACATAGCAGTGTTGGGCTGATGTTTTAATGTTGAGTTCAAATGTTTCTGGCCTTTTAAAGAATTTTGTTTTTGTGGTTGGTTGGATTTAGAGTCTGGTAATTCTTTGCTTGTTGATTCAGAAACTGAATTTAGTTCCTTCAGGAAATCAGTTTGAGGTAATACTAAATAAAATTATAGGAGAATATTTTATACAGCAGAGTGCTAGCTATATTTTTTATAATTTGAAATATATCAGAATTGTCCTGTCTGCTTACTGAGGCTGTTAACCATTCTGTAGGTGCTCTTGACTTCCTCTCCTTTTTTTTCATCACCATCACCCTTTTGTATCTTTTGTTTTACCCTTTTGTCTTTCTACTTGCTCTTGGCTCTTAACTTGCAAACATGCAGTTTCCCCTCCAGCCTCTTTTCCAGTTTGCTCCTTTGCCACGTTTACTGTGTCACTCCACATTTCTCCTTGTCTTTGTTCGCAGTTTCTGCCCTTACTGTTTCACAGAGATGACAAAATCCAAATATCCGAAGACCCTTTCTCAGGTCTCACTCTGTATCTGCTGCTGCTACTGCTAAGTCACTTCAGTCGTGTCCGACTCTGTGTGACCCCATAGACGGTAGCCCAACAGGCTCCCCCGTCCCTGGGATTCTCCAGGCAAGAACACTGGAGTGGGTTGCCATTTCCTTCTCCAATGCATGAAAGTGAGAAGTGAAAGTGAAGTCGCTCAGTCGTGTCCGACTCAGCGACCCCATGGACTGCAGCCCACCAGGCTCCTCCATCCATGGGATTTTCCAGGCAAGAGTACTGGAGTGGGGTGCCATTGCCTTCTCCTCTGCATTATTGGACAATGTTGAGTTCTTCCTTGAAACTCTTCCCTTGCTCTTTCTCTGTTGATTTGCTGCCTATCTCTGACTGTTTTTTTCAACAGATATTTGTTTGGCACACATTTATGAGTCACATACTTTCTAGATGTTGGGGATACAGCAGAAAATAATGCAGACAAATCCCTGCTTTGATGGTGCTTACATTTCTGTTAGGGCCTCTTTTACGACTTAATATTTCCTTATGTTTCTCTAGTCATAAGCATTCCCTAAGAGTATATGTCCTTATCTCCCTTAACATTTCATATGCAGTCTGGGAGGAGTTTCTTACATCTTCTCATACTCATGACTCCTATTCACTCAGAGCAACTGGAAGCAATACTTCATTTCATTTGAACTTTGGATCCAGTTTTCTAATCACTCATGACACACGTCCATATTTAATCTCCGAGTATCCTAAATTCAACATCTAAGATCACACTCAGGCTTTTGTATTCTCCCACTTAAAGTTTTGCTGTAGTCCCTTGTCTTTTGCCTCTGGTTTTCAGTCCTTTTACTGCTGCAGGATTAAACTCCTTGTAATACAAGTCATATTGCAAGTAATAGTACTCGTTCTCTAGATGAGGAAAAATAAACTATCACAGCAAGCAGGTTTGACTCCTGGGAATTCCTGAATGCAACTTGATTTTTTGTTGTTCAGAAACTTGCAAAGCATTGTGGCTTTTTAGAGAGATATTCTATTTGTTAGGAAAGTAACCAGATTTACACACTTGAATGGCTAAATATTTCAGCAAGTGTTATGGAAATTAAGAATAAATATTTTTAATAATTCAATGACTCTTAATCTAAATGTAAGAATAATATTTGGTACAATTAAAAAAATGTATATTCATAGGTTCTGTAATTCAGAGGTCAGGTCAGTAGGACTAGGGTGAACCAGCCCCAGCTCCTGCAATCTGTGTTATAACAAAAGTCTTCATAGTACCCCAATGTTCATCGCAGCACTGTTTACAATAGCTAGGACATGGAAGTAACCTAGATGTCCATCGGCAGATGAATGGATAAGAAAGCTGTGGTACATACACACAATGGAAAATTACTCAGCAATTAAAAAGAATACATTTGAATCAGTTCTAATGAGGTGGATGAAACTAGAGCCTATTATTACAGAGTGAAATAAGTCAGAAAGAAAAACACCAATACAGTATATTAATGCATATGTATGGAATTTAGAAAGATGGTAATGATGACCCTACATGCGAGACAGCAAAAGAGACACAGATATAAAAACAGACTTTTGGACTCTGAGGGAGAAGGCAAGGGTGGGATGATTTGAGAGAACAGCACTGAAACATGTATATCACCATATGTGAAACAGATCGCCAGTCCAGGTTCAATGCATGAGACAGGGCGCTCAGGGCCGGTGCACTGGGACGATCCTGAGGGATGGGATGGGGAGGGAAGAGGGAGGGGGATTCAGGATGGGGAACACATGTACACCCATGGCTGATTCATGTGAATGTATGGCAAAAACCACTACAATATTGTAAAGTGATTAGCTTCCAATTAAATAATTTACCAAAAAAAAGTCTTTATAGGTTATTCTGATGTACCTCTTCCCAAACCATTTGTGACTTCTCACTTAAATAGTCACAGTTGGGGTCATAGGTTAACTAAATTAGGTTACCTTTATAGGTTATGATCAGTATCATGCCTCATGGATACTTATGGACATGGGTTATTGCTTACAAAATGATATTTTCTTAAAAGAAGGATATGGAATTGCAGCCCTGCTTCTCTATGCTAATGAAGCCACTTTGAAGTTTCCATATAAAACTTACTTAAGAACATTCTTTCTCCCAAATAGCTTAGAAGTAACATTTATTTTGATTTTTATTTTGTGAAAAATGTGTCTTTAATGACATGTGAAGGTTGATGTCTCTAAGTGTTTGTGTTTAATTGCTTCCCAAGATGACTTGGGAGAGATGGTAAACTCCTTTCCTTTTGAATCTTACTCATTTTTACATCCTTTTGTGCCTATCATGAATTAAACTTATTATAACTGTCAAATTTTGTGCAGTGCTGTGACCAGGTAGATACTCTAGAAATTGAGGCAGTAGCTCTGATAGTTACTGAGACTATTATTACTAAATATCAGGAGGCTTAAAGATGTTTATTTTTTTAAAACTTAGTACTATAACTGACTGACTATGACTTCTGGGCTTCTAGCCTCAGGAAATTTGGAAAAAGCTTTATGCACAAAGATGTTTATCACAGCACTGCATATTGTAGTGGTTTTTAGAATGTGTTCCGTGGAACACTATTGAAGGGTGGTTTTGGTGGGGTTGGGCCCTTCACTTATATTCAACAAGGCTAGCTCTTTTTTATGTTAGGCTTGCTCAGAGCTTTCTCTTGGCAGAAAGTTTCCATATCTAAAAAACCTGAAAATAACTGAAATATTGAAATAATTAAAAATAATGTAAATAAATATCTGATAATGAGGGAAGGACCAGCAAATTGTTATGTAGTCATATGAGTGTATTATGTAGTCATTAGGCATGCTAAGAGTTTTCAGTAGCACTAAGGAGAGAACATAAAACTATATGGACATTATGATTTTAAAATTTTAAATATTACATGTGTATGGTAAAAAGTCCTCCCATTGCTTCCTTCTATATTATAGGAGTGAGAATAATGTTTATTTCTGCCCTATATTTTTCTGTTCTCTTCCAGTTTCCACATTGATCATAAACTGTGCCTGTCATTAGGTACAAATGATGAGATTACAAAAAGCAGTCCTTTATTATAAGGCAATTGTGGTCTTAATTAAAAAATTTAGGTCAGGGACTTCCCTGATGGTCAAGTGGCCAAGACTCCAGCCTCCCAAAGCAGGTGGCCCGGGTTTGATCCCTGGTATGGGAACTGGATCCCACATGCCACAACTAAGAGTTCATATGTTGCAACTAAGACCTAGGGCAGCTCCCCCCGCAGCCCCGCCCCGTCCCACCACCCCCGTAAGAAGAAAAATCTAGGACGGGTATAGAACAAACCCAAAGAGAACAGTATTGGATATAAAATGTCTTAAGTATTTGTGAATAAACTTGTTTTTGTATGTTTTACCTTGTTCCAAAAAAGATTTAGAGATGATATGCTATAAGAAAGCATACATTAGGAAGAATGAATGATAAAAGGGAAACCAAGATACATAAATAAGATTAATATAAAAAATAGGAAACAAGGTTCTCAGTACTTGCTAAGGATAAGCCACAACCTAGTCACCATTGCTGATTCCTTTCTTTCCTTCTTACTCTATATCCAATCTCTTAATTCTTTAACTAGTCTTATCAGCTCTGTCTCCAAAGTATATACCAGATCTCTCCATTTCTGTCTCCATCACTACCACCTTAGTCTAATCTTACATCACTTCAATGTGAGTAGCTATGTTAAGTCATCTCTCAATTTTCGCTGTTGACTGGACTTATATGATTGTAGTCCAGACAATAAAATACAGATACAGGGAGGCAATATAAAGTAGTGATTAGAGAAATGGACTTTGAAGCCAGATGGAGCGCTTTCACTTTCAAGCTTTGGGACTTTGGGAATTACTTGGCTTCTCTAATCTCTCTGTGTCTTTCTTTCCTCCCTTGTAAAACGGCTAATAAAACACCTAACTCGGTGGTCTGGATGGTTGAATAAGTGAACAAATATATATATAAAACCCTTAGAATGGTGCCTGGTATTTATCATTACAATCCTCTCTTTTAATATATAACAAAAATGGAATTTAAAATAGTTAATATGATTCCTAAGAAAATATTTTAAAATGAAACTAAAAGGAAATTTTAAAATTGTATTAAATGATTCATTCATGCTTCACACCACCAGTGTTATACATAATTAAGGAGCACTAGAGGTATTACCTTTAAAATTAAGAATAAAAGGTGGTAACTGTCACAGTATTATATTATTCCAGACATTTTTGCTAAACAAACTGAAATAATCAAGACTATATATTAGAAAAAAGTGAGAATGTTATTGTATTTGATATGAAGCTACCTAAAACAAAAGGGGACTAATCAAAGCAGAACTGATAGTGTCTAAGTTCAAAGGGTTAAAATTGAAAAACCCGTTTTGCAACAGGAGTAGCAGAAACAAAATATAACAACATTCAGATGAGAGAATATAAATAACACTATAAAGTTTTTCGGTACAAAAAAGAATAAGAACCACTGAACAATCAGTAAATACTAATTTTTTTTTTCCCACAAAGGTTAATTTGTCCTGTTTATTTAATTTTTATAATTTACTATGGCTGTGCTGGATCTTTGATGCTGCTCAGGGTGTTCTCCAGTTATGGCAAGTGGAGGCTATTCTATCGTTGCAGTGCTCGGGCTTGTCATTGCAGTGGCTTCTCTTGTTGCGGAGCACAGGCTTAGGGCCTTAGAGCTCAGTAGTTGTGGTACGTGGACTTAGTTGCTCTGGGATATGGGATCTTCCTAGACCAGGTATCAAACTTGTGTCCCCTGCGCTGACAGGCAGATTCTTAACCACTAGACCACCAGGGAAGCCCTACATTTCTTTTTAACTTTACAAAAGAATTCCAAGTAAGAGATCTTAACAAAAAAAGTATATTTTAAGTGCTTTTGTTACTGAATTCGCAAGCCCGTGTGCCTGACACACAGTGAGGCCCATCAGTACTAAACAATAGAGTTTGGAACAGAGAAAATTTTATTACAGACTTGTACAAGGAGATTGGTGGCTCATGCCCTAAGAACCCCAAAGTAACTGAAAGCTTCCGGCAAGTCCCTTTAAAAGCAAAAGGTGATGGATGGGCTTGGTTCGTTGTTGCAGACTTCTCGGTGTCAGATCCTTTGTTCTTGAGGTTGAGTCGTGGTCAGGTCACGATGTTCCTGTAAATCTCTATCAGATGAATTTTATTCTCTGTCCTGACAAGACAGGGCAAAGTCCCAAGGCACAACTTTCACCTTCCAGGGTCCCACTTCTGGGTAAGAGGAGGCAGATCTAAGTTGGCAGCTCCTTCAGGGCCAGTTCCTATAAGCTGCCCAGCTGCCATCCCTGGGAAGCTCGGCACCCAGCCCACCTGGCCCTCAGTCCCCTCAGGCCACCCAGATGGGGAGACCAGGTCTTACAGACTGTGACCTGGCAGACGGCCACTGCTGTTGCATTGCCGAGACAGGGAGAGGTTCACCTGCTGCCTCAAGGCCTGGGCCATGGCTAGCGGAGAGCCTTAGTGAGGGCTCTGGGGTCCTCAGGACTTAGTCCCCAGTCTGTTCCCTGGGCCATCCAGCTCATCTGCTGGCCCAAGGTGGGGTGAGCTGGAGGGCCTCCAAGAGGAGGCCTGAATCTGCCTCTTACCTCACTCTCCACCTGATGACCACCGTACTACTAACCCTTGACTGCTTCACTTCCCCAGTGATCACTCATTGACAGTTACCAGTGGGCAGGGCCCACTGTGGTGCTGCCTAATAACTGAGCAGGACAACTAAGGGTCGCTCATTGACAGTTGGTGGTTTATAGGCGGGGCCTACTGAGACACCGACCCATGGCTGAGCAAGACCTGTTGCCTAGTAGCAGGATGCAGAATACTGAGGCCCAGCAATGGCTGCCTGCCAAGGGCTTTGCTCATCCTGCTCTGTTACACTTTGACTCTAGAAGAAAGTGCCTTTAAAAAAAAAAAGATTTTTTTTTAATATTATTTATGGCTGCATTGGGTCTTCGTTGCTGTACGTGGGCCTTCTCCAGTTGCAGTGAGCAGGGGCTGTTCTCTAGTTGCAGTACACAGGCTTGCAGTGGTTTTCTCTTATTGCCAAATACGGGGTCCAGGCACCAGGGCTCAGTAGTTGCGGCTCACAGGCTCTAGAGCACAGGCTCAATAGTTGTGGCCGGTGGCCTAGTTGTACTGCGGTGTGTGGGATTTCCCCAGCCCAGGGATCGAACCTTTGTCTCCTGCATTGGCAGGCGGATTCTTTACCACTGAGCCACCAGTGAAGCCCAGAATGCTCTTTTTTAGTGAAACAAGTT
The DNA here is from genome assembly GCA_006410635.1 of Cephalophus harveyi. Lineage (NCBI taxonomy): Eukaryota > Metazoa > Chordata > Mammalia > Artiodactyla > Bovidae > Cephalophus > Cephalophus harveyi. Next base: position 639,902 of record SJYT01046420.1, on the reverse strand, counting down.
ATAACTGTAAGCAAAGTAAGCAATTTTCCCTTAATTGAATTGATAATTATCATTTTTTTAAAAAGGAGTTTTACTTCCTCTCTGATCTCTTTTATTTTCACAAGTGACATATATTTCATTACTCATTTCGCACTGGCTCTATCAGTAATTCAAGGTTTTTTATTTTTTAAAGGAAGGACTTGTCTAATGTCTCATTAGAACAGGCTGATGTAGAGTAGGCCTGATTTGTAAATGTGTTAGACTTCACCAATTCCTATTTGCCCATTAATTCTCTCTTAGAAAGGAGTCAGCTATTTTTGACGGGACGCTGATCAAAACTCTAATGCTTCCTTCCCATTCCTCCCGTTTCTGCTTGTTAAAATTCTTTCTAGCCTTTGGAGACCATTTCAAATGTGATTTCCTTCAAGCAGTCTCTCTAGACGCCAGCTCATGTGCTTCTATTTCCCAGTCCTGTTTTCAGCCTTCTGTAGCAAACTACTTTTCTTGTGAAATCAGTAATTTGTTCCTATGTTAACTACTGTGCCTCGCCTTTGCAATCCTACGTGATGACCTCAGGTGCAGGGATTTATATATAAATAGTACAGTAGTTTTTAAAAACCTTTGAAACCTCTAGTATAATGCCTTTAATATAGTACAGAGAGTAAATGTTTGTCAGTTGGAATTGAATGTATTTGGTTTTTTAATTGAAAATGTCATTTTATGACATTTGAGAGTGTTTTCTATTTTGACATATCAATCTCTAGTTTTTACGTGGAAAATGGAAGTAGGGATAGAGGACTGAACAGAAGAAATGTGAGCACAAAAATGCAAATAGACACCGGTTCTTGTAAGAGCCATTATATATGCCTTGTTCTAAGCTTAAACTTTAGTTACATAATAGCTATTAATTGTAAGAACTGCCCCACAGTTGAATGAGATTAATTAGTTAATTTAATTGTATAGACTATTATACAGTTATGAACCTACATTTTAAGTGAGGCGAAGAAAAGTTATATAATTTTCTCTTCTTAAAGCATTCCCACAAAACTTAAAATGTGATTGTTTTGATTGAGGTGTAATTATATATAGTAATTTTCACAGATCTTAAGGTTTCAGTTTGAACAGTTTTGAGAATTCTATATATATCAGTTGCAGTCGCTGTCCTAAACAAGTATATAGGACATTCCTGTCACCCTAATAGTTCTTTGTGCTCTCTTCTAGGCACAGACTTTTAAAAATTGAGTTATTGATAGCACTAGAATTTAAAGGAAAATTACCAGAGAACATGTTGATGGTTTTACATCAAGCATACTGATTGTGATTAATTTTTTTAATATGCATCTTACTTAAGTTTTTGGTTAGTAAGTACTTTAGTGTTACTGTTGAAATCACTGGATTGGAAGTGTTAATGTTGTACATCATAATTTCTTTTGATGACAAGCTTGCTTTTCACTTATTTTTCCTTTGATCCATTTTACTTATCTACAGTGGTAATAAAATTGTCCTTTCAAATAGAGTGCGAGTGAAAATGGTATCACACCGTTATAGAACTTTGTCAAACTACGCCAACCTTTAAATAATTAGAAGTACATAGTGAGTATTTGAAGGCATGATATCTTGCTTTGAACTGAATGGTGAATAAAAATTCAAGGGAGTCAGGAAAGAGGTGAAAAATGATTTTAAACCATATCTATTACATGTGCACAATTCTGATTTTTATTTTAAAGGTAAAGAAGGTTGTAACATAATCAAATGGAAACTTTGGGATTATTGAGGATTTTCATTATCCCTGCTATCCTGTTTCCCATTACTACAGAAAATTGAAAGTTACGTTTTTATGACTGTAACTAAAGGCTAGATGTAACAGTGACTTTTTAGTTGTGAGCACCTGTTTTCCATGAACTTTCTCTGACTCCCTGGTTGGCACGTTCTGTGGTGAAGAGTCCAAGTTGGGGCCACCACTGTGCTTCCCTGACTTCTGGTCTGAGGCTTCTCATCCTTTGGCCTTAGTCACTGCCAACCACCTGTATCAGTCAGTCTCTTTCCCTCATGCACAAGGAGAGGTTGAAGAATTGAAAGTGGAAAAAAAACTCTCTTAGTTCTCAGGAATTGAGTACTATGAGAAATGAGATGATTGACGTAAACATTTGACATGCAGATTGACACATACTAAGTAGTCAAAATTGCTGGATTTTATCATTATTTTCATCATCATTACCAGTGTTTGATTAATGACCAGTTTTAATGTGATTGCAGCTGACTGGAAAGAAAGTTTTTAAAAAACAATATGAGAAAACTTAATAATTTTAACTTCAGAGGAAAATTAGTGTTCTTTAAAACAGAAAGCAGTTTAATTCCACCTGCCAGATTCTGTCAGCAGAGGATGCTAGAAGCTCTATTCCCAAACTTGCATGTGTTCATTACTATTTCCAGACTAATTTGGGAAGTCTTCATTCTTTAAGATGGGCGCTAGAGGGCAATCAAAGCGTTTTGGCTTTTGGCGTGAGTCCCCCTTTTTACAACTCTCCTGTCTAGAGTGGCAGGAAAAAAAAGAATCTTATGAACAGTGCCTTCTAAAACTTGGAACAGGTGAGGTTTAGATTGAGGTCAGTTAGTTTTTTTTGAAGAATAATGCAGAATTCTTTATTCTTTTGTGTTTTGTGGCAGTAATATATTTAAAGCTTGTTTGTTTTTTATCTTTAAGCCTTTAAAATCAGCAACAGATTCCTATAACGGTTAATGGCAGGGATTTTAAGGTTAGCTTGTTTATAATTTAAGCCTGTAAGGTCAAATAAGAAGGATTATTTCTTTGTTCACCAGAGTAAGCCAGACTTTAAAAAGCACATTTCAGATCTTGTCACTTTCCTGCTTTCTTAGTTACTTTCCTGTCAGTAAGCTCTGCAGTTTCTTCCTATCACATGGTTAGGAAATCCTAGTTCTTGCCTTGCCTTCTAAGGCCCTGCATGACTTGGCCTCTGCAGGTCTCTCTGGCTTGATCTCCTTCCACTTCTGTCTTACTCACTTTTCTCTACCCACATTGACTTTTCTGCTTTTCTTTGGATAGCTATGCTTATCCATAACCTCATGTTGTTGTTTAGTCGCTAAATTGCGTCTAGCTCTTTTGCAACTCCATGGACTGTAGCCTGCCAAGCTCCTCTGTTCATGGTATTTCCCAGCCAAGAATACTGGGGTGGGTTGCCATTGCCTTCTCCAGGGGATCTTCGCGACCCAGGTATAGAACCAGAGTTTCCTGCTTGGTAGCAGATTCTTTACCACTGAGCCACCAGGGAAGCCATATTCCCTCATAGATATTTTCTATTTTGTCTTTCCTTGAAATAACATTCAGAACTTCACATGACTCCCTCATTTCTTTTGGATTTTTTTGTTCAAATGTTACCTCTCTGACTACCTTGTATAAGTTCTCTACCTCCATTCCACTACTTTATGGTGCTCCATTATCTGACATTTTTGTTTATTGGTTCATTGTCTTTCTCCTGACAATAATTTCAGTTCCCTGAGGGCAGTAACATTGTCTCTTTTACTGTCGTATCCCCAGGGGATTGAGCTGTATGCGGCACCTCATAGATACTCATGGAATATTTGTTGAGTGAATGGCCATCTTTGACTCTGGTTATAGGTACTCTCTTACTCCTAGACATTTCATGGAATCAAAGCCAACTTACCATCTAGTCACAGTTAACCTTTAGAAACTCAGGAGCAATGTTCTACTCACACATTTCCAGGCTAGTCCTACCACAGTTCCCTTGTCAAAGCTCTGCAGACCTTTTTAAGCTCCCCTTTCTAGATTGGCTTTTGTATCCTCTCAGGTGACTACCAGGAAAAGGCAATGGCACCCCACTCCAGTACTCTTGCCTGGAAACTCCCATGGATGGAGGAGCCTGGTAGGCTGCAGTTCATGGGGTCGCTGAGTCAGACACGACTGGGCGACTTCACTTTCACTTTTCACTTTCATGGACTGGAGAAGAAAATGGCAACCCACTCCAGTGTTCTTCCCTGGAGAATCCCAGGGATGGCGGAGCCCAATGGGCTGCCATCGGTGGGGTCGCACAGAGTCGGACATGACTGAAGCGACTTAGCAGCAGCAGGAGCAGCAGCAGGTGACTACCAGGAATGGTCCCTGGTATGGGTCCTTCTGCCTCTGATCAGGGGTTTTTATTTTGTTCACCTGCAATGTGAATGACTCTGCTAGTATGGACTGTTTATTTTCAGTAATTAGTGTATGATGGGGAAGATGCAGACAATACAAAGCATAATTAAGAGCACTGAGGAAGGCAGAGTACTTTTTAACTGACTGTAGGCTCCTCAATTACAGGTTGTTTTAACATATAAGTATTCAGCATTAAATTCTGGTAAATTTCGATCAGTATAAAGTGAATTACAAATTTTGCAGATATAAAATTTCTTTAAGTCCATGGAAGCAGTGTTAAGGATGTCCCTCATTGAAACCCACTGTCAAATGAAGATCTAGTTAAATTAGACCAGGTCTTAATTGAAAAAGAGAAAAATGACAAGGATAATAAATTATTTGGGATTGGGGCCTTGGAGAAAATTCATGAAGGTTTTGAATTTCTCTTTTGCAATGCAGCCCTCTTAATAATGTTGCCAAAGTTGATCCTATATAGTCTAATGTGCCATTTTATGCTAACTAAATTTTAGTTGGAAAAATTACTCCCTACTTCTCATAAAATAATGCCTGATTCATTTTTGTTTTTTGTAAGATTCAGTGTATTCTAAGATTTGATGAGGTTATGACAACTTTTGTTAAAGATTAAATAAACTATCTAAAAATTTAAATTTCATTTTAAGATATTTTAATCAAACCTTTAATGCCCCTCCTTTATGAACATTTAGATATCCCTTTCAATTGACTACTTCTGTTGTAATCACGAAAAAAAGTTATGTTCTTCCTTGTATCCTTTGTTATTTATTATAGCTATGTACTTATCTTCTGAATTCACAGAACCCCTGTTCATTTCTCCAAATACTCTGTTGGACATCTCCTCCTTCCTTAAAATGATTTTTTCCCCTCTACCCGAGGATTTTTTCTATTATCAGTACTTTATGTGAAATAATGAAATCTTTTTTTATTCCTTCCCTGTCTCTTATAATGCTGCGACTTTTTCACACTTTATATTTTTGGTTAATATAAAATATAGGTTCAGTGGGTTGCATGTTTATACTTTCCGGTTCTATTAATACTACCGTAATTGATCTTCCAAAGTCCTTCACTTGTTACTTATCTATGTATAACCTTCCTCTTTTTTATCTTTCACCTTCATTTTTCTTTTTTTCCAATTCCTCATGTGTTCCTGCATATGACTTATCTTTTGGCTTTGTTTCACATATGTTTCGTTTTACCTTAAAATTAAGAAAAAATTGTTTTCAATGTAAAAAAAATTGTTTTCAATTAAAAAAATTATTTTCAATGTAATTCCCCCCTCCCCATTTTAAACTCTCAGTGTGTTACTTTAAAATATTTGAGTTATAGTCCTTTTTTTTTAATCGATTTAATTATATTTTGCACTTCTATGGATGTTAAAGAAGCTATAAAAACAGACATCAGTTTTTCAGATTAGTAGGTATAAACACAGTATTTGAAAATAAAATACCTCTGTTGATCTTTCACTCCTTCTTTTTACATGGGTAAAAGTGGAAGATTTGCATGTGTCGATTTTGAAAAAGATTTCTTAGTACTTTTAAATAATTTTTACAAAATCATTAATATTTACTGAAATTGATTTGTCTTTTAGTAGAATCAGGTATTTGCCTGTTACCAAGATTATAAAGTTTGCACTTGAATACATTTTATATTTTTAAGTGCCAAATTGATAGAATAGCATGAAGGTACACATGAATAAAGCAACAACAGAACTTACTTAAAAGAAGTTCTCCTATAGACTTTGATCCTTATTTGGAGGGACGTTTTGTTCATACTCTTGGTGCTGAATGCTGGAAGTGCAGCTAATTGTGAATTTGAAATAAGACCAAGGCCACCAAGTTGATTTACTTAGTCCAACCAGGCAGCTGTTGGGTGGTAATTTTGCCATTTTACCACTGTTCTCTGTTGGAATCAGGGAGTATTTATTCACTTTTGCATTCCACAAAGCTTTGAAGACTACAGATGGGTTAAATTGTTTTAATTAAATGAAGGGAGTTAATGGCATAGTCTTAATACTTTTTACTGTCATAAAATGTGTTGCTCAGAACTTGCCTGGTAGCCTGGTGGTTAAGACTCTGCACTTCCACTGCAGAAAGCATGAGTTCAATCCCCGGTCAGAGACATTCTACATACCAAGCAGTGCAGCCCAAAAAGTGATGTCCCGACAAGCCAGGAATTCACTGTTAGGCTACACTTCAGTGTCTGCAGTTCTTTTTGTTTGGTTTATGATAACGAGACAAACATATGCTTAAATCTAGAACCCCAAACAGTAGTGCAGTAAGTGGCAGTACTTCCTTTGTGCTGCAAAGTTCTAAGTATTAAAGGTGAAATAACTTGTTTAATCTTCCTACTTCTGTTACCCTCTTTTGACAAATGAGGAAACTGAAACTCAGAGACAGTAACTTATCCAAAGCCATAGTAAACGGTGGAGCCAGTTTTCATATCTAGGGGAATCTACCCCTAAATGCCTGTACTTAACCATTATGCCTTCCTTTACCACCAGTCGTGACCTATTCTGCTTCTCAAGGTCATCCCTTGTTTCTCCTGCACTTGTCTCATGCCCCCTTCGTACCAACTAGGAACTGTCTTTAAAAATGACTACTCTTTCACGCATTCCCACGTGCTTTTTCTTCTGTGTGGACCCTGGTCAGGACTTCGCAGCTCCGTTCTCTTGGTAGTCTGTGTAAGTAGTGACCCTGTGGGTGACATTGTGACAGACCTGTCTCTATCAGTGAAGAACCGTTTCATTTTTCAGGATCTAACTTTTCTCCTTGTGAGAGGAGAGTGTTTTGTCCTTTTAAAAGCATTCACTGACGTTTGAATACCTCCTTTTTTGTGCTACTTGTGTGGCACCAGCATATTCTTTTGTTATTTAAAAATTTTTGTAATAGCTTTATTGAGATGTAATTGATACCGTAAAATTCATAATTTTCAGATACACAATTTAGTGATTTTTAGTATAACCATAGAGTTGTGCAACTATCACCACTATCCAATTTTAAAACATTTTTATCCTTCTAAAAAGTCACCTTGTAGCCTTTTACTTTCACTCCTATTCTCCCTTCACTAGTCTGCTTCCAGCTCTTGGCAACCACTAATCTGCTTTCTGTCTCAATGGACCTGCCTATTCTGGACATTTCATATCAATGGAATAATACAGTAAGCGGTCTTTTGGAACTGATTTCTTTCACTTAACATAAGTTTTCAAGGTTCATCGATGTTATATAGCATGTGCTTCATTCCTTTTTATTGCCAAATACTGAACTGAATGCTCTTTTATATGGACTTATCACATTTAATATCACATTTTAAAAAATGCATTCATTAGTTGATGGACATCAGATGTTTATACTTTTTGGCTATTATGAGTAATATTACTATGAATATTTGTCTAAAAGTATTTATGTGGATGTATGTTTTGGGGTTTTTTGGGATGTGTATCTAGGAGTGGAATTGCTAGGTCAAATGATAATTCTGTGTTTAACAGGAACTGCCAAACTGTTTTCCAAAGTAGTTATGCCATTTTACAATCCAATCAGTAGTCTATGAGGGTTCAGTTTCTCCGTATCCTCACCAACACGTAACTGTTTTTTTGGTTATAACCATCCTAATGGATGTGATGTGGTATCTCATTGTGGTTTTGATTTATATTTCCCTATAGAGTAATGACAGAGAAGGCAGTGGCAACCCACTCCAGTACTCTTGCCTGGAAAATCCCATGGACAGAGGAGCCTGGTGGGCTGCAGTCCATGGGGTCGCTAGGAGTCGGACACGACTGAGCGACTTCACTTTCACTTTTCACTTTCCTGCATCAGAGAAGGCAATGGCAACCCACTCCAGTGTTCTTGCCTGGAGAATCCCAGGAACGGGGGAGCCTGGTGGGCTGCCGTCTAGGGTCACACAGAGTCAGACATGACTGAGGTGACTTAGCAGCATAGAGTAATGATGTTGAACACTGTTTCATGTGCTTATCAGCCATTGGTATGTCCTGTTTGGGAAAAGATCTCTTCAGATCTTCTGCCTGTTTTATTTGGGTTGTCTATTTTTTTATTAAGTTACAGGGTTCTTTATGTATTCTGGACACAAATTCCTTCTCAGATACATGTTTTGCAAATATTTTCTTTTGTTCTGTGGATTGTTCTGTTACCTTCTTTGATGGTATACTAATTAAATATAGTATATGGTATAATAATTAAAATTTTGGTGAAATCTGAGTTTATCTGTTTTTTCTGTTGTTGCTTCTGCTTTTGGTGTCATGTCAAAGGGGCCTAACCCAAGGTTGTGAAGATTTACTCCTATGCTTGCTTATTTGTTTTTTTCTGTGAGTTTTATAGTTTTAGTTCTTATGTTTAGGTCTTTGGTACATACTGAGTTAATTTTTGTATATGATTTGACATAGGACACTCTTCAATTATTGTACTTGTCACAGCTGTGATAAAATGATCATTGTTGTGATAGTTATTTTTTTTACAAGTGTGTACCTTCTTTAGTTTCTGAGCTCTGTGAAGACAGTGCCTATGTCTTCCTTATTAGGGGATTCTTGGGGTTTAGCAGAGTACCTGGCACTTGGGCTTTATTAGGTATTCCTTATAGTAATTCTTTCTGTGGCTTTGAATGTTTTATCTTGAAGGTACAGAGAAAAAATTTTAAGAGAAGATACAGAATATAGATAGTTAATACATATGTCCTCATATTTTAGAAAGGATGGATAAGCATACTATAATAAATACAAACCCTGATTGTCTATTTTTTTCTCATGATTTCATGTTTATTTTCTTTAAATAGACTGTCATTGCTAGGTAATTTATATCTTTAGTTGGAAGGAATATATTTGAGCAGGTACTATATGTCAGACACTGTGCTAAGTACTGAAGATGCAAATAAAATAAGGCTTGCTGCTAAGTCACTTCAGTCGTGTCCGACTCTGTGCGACCCCATAGATGGCAGCCCACCAGGCTTCCCATCCCTGGGATTCTCCAGGCAAGAACACTGGAGTGGGTTGCCATTTCTCCAATGCATGAAAGTGAAAAGTGAAAGTGAAGTCGCTCAGTCGTGCCCAACTCTTAGCGACCCCATGGACTGCAGCCCACCAGGCTCCTCCGTCCATGGGATTTTCCAGGCAAGAGTACTGGAGTGGGGTGCCATCGCCTTCTCCGAAATAAGGCTTAGCATATGTCATCAAAGATTTTACACACTAGGAAAGAGATAGGAAGTAAACAGTCTGCTTCTCTTCTTTAACTGGAAATGCCCAAGAGCAGTTTAAAATATTTTGTTGCAGTAGTGCTATGGAAAGTAGGATGAAGTATTAATAATGTGTCTGTTCTGTATTTGATGGGATGAATAGGGTGTATAATTGCTAGTGCAAGAATTATAGAATGAATATGAGAACCTATATAGCTTGGCTTTTGGGATGTCTTTAATTTTCACTACCTTTTACAGTTGTATGCAAAGTTACATTAAATCAGATATGGTATCTGTTCTGTAGTGTTGGGTTTTCAAGAGAGCTATGTAGAGAAGGATTAAGATATATTTTTTTCTCACTACCAGGTAAATTTGATGAAAATTTATTATGTCTCAAGTTTCTTTTATTCTAAGTAAATGAATTCTCACTAATTTGACTGATACCTTGATAATTTTTATAGTTAAAATTAGTACCATGTGCATATCTTTAACTAAATATAAAAATATTGCCCAAGTAATAACTCAATTTTTATAAAAGACAGTTAAGAAATATTAAATGTAACTCACAATATACAGTTGAACTAATTTTGCACTACATATCTAAGATTCTGAAATGTGTTTAAACTTTTCTGTCTCATGGCATTTTATACCTGGTCTCAAATGATTTCTCAAATATGTATTTTTAGAATAGAACCTTTATGGCCCCAGGCTTGTACTAATGTCTTTCTTATAATGGGCTTGCAGTTGTAAAGTGTTTTGGCATATTAACTCTTTTCGTCATTGTACTCTGTGAGGCTCACAGGGCGAGTATTACTACAGAGGAAGCAGTATGTCATAATGATTATATGCACAGACTTTGGGACCAGACTTCTAAGTTCAAATTTCCACTTAGTCACTTAGCACTTATGTGACCTTGGACAAAGTACTTAACCTCTCTTTGCCTCAGTTTCTTCATCTTTCAAATGAGGTAAAAATAGGACCAAAGTTGTTGCTAAGATTAAATGACTTTGTATATATGTGGTGCCTTGAGCAGCGCTTGGTCATAGTATGCATGTGTATGCTCACTGTTACTATTATTATTTATATCCAGTAGATGGTTAAGGAAATAGAGGCTCTATGAAGGAGGGATTTTTTTCATTCTTACCACTAGTAAGTAATAGAAACCAGATTCTTATCCTGTTTTGCCTTGACTCTTTAAAGCAATAGGATTTTTGTTATTAAGTAACTTTGTATGAATTGGGGGAAAAAAATCCTATGTTACCTACAGTTGGGAAGATTGAATTATAGAGTAGGAGCTTCGCTAAATTGAAAGTTAAATTTGACTTCCAAGATTTTCCAATCAAAGAGAAAGATAAATGCTATAAATATCACTTCTGTGTGGAACCTAAAAAATAACACAAATGAATGGATATGCAAAAGAGAAACAGACTCAGAGATATAGAAAATAAACTTGTGGTACCGAAGGACAGAGAGAAACGGGGTGGGGCAAACAAGAGGTATTAGATTAACAAATACAAACTGCTATATATAAAATAAACAAGATTATTCTGTATAGCACAGAGAATTATACCTATTATCTTGTAGTAACCTATAATGGAGTATAATCTATAGAAATATTAAATTGCTATGTGTGTGCTCAGTTGCTCAGTCATGTCCTATTTTTTGTGACTCCATGGACGGTAGCCATCCAGGCTTCTCTGTCCATGGAAATCTTCAGGCAAGAATCCTGGAGTGGGTAGCCATTCCCTTCTCCAGGGGACCTTCCCAACTCAGGGATCAAATTAGGGTCTCCTGCTTTTCAGGTGGATTCTTTACCATCTGAGTTACCAGGGAGGCCCCAGATATTGGCATTATTGAGCCACAAATCACAGGATGCCTGGGAAATCTAATGAACAGAGGAGGCTGGTGGGCTACAGTCCATGGGGTTACAAAGGGTTTGTACGACTTTGCAACTGAGCACATACACATGGTGAGAACATTAAAGCTCTACTCTTTTAGCAAGTTTCAAGAATACAACACAGTGTTATTAACTGTAGTTACCATGCTGAAACTTTGATTCTCAGAAGTCATTTATCTTATAACTAAAAAGTTTATACCCTTTGACCAGAAACTTCTTTTAAAACGTTAGTTTTTCTAAATTTAACCTGCAGTAACGTTCTACTAATAAAGAAAATTTCTAAAATTATGTGATGCTCTGAGAAGTTAACAGTTGTGACTAAAGGTATTAGACATTAAAGTTTCTCTTCTTACCCTCAATCTTTCCCAGCATCAGGGTCCTTTCCAGTGAGTTGGCTCTTTGCATCAGGTGGCCAAATTTCTGGAGCTTCAGCTTCAGCATCAGTCCTTCCAATGAATATTAAGGACTAATTTCATTTAGGATTGACTGGTTTGATCTCCTTGCAGTCCAAGAGACTCTCAAGAGTCTTCTCCAGCACCACATTTCAAAAGCATCAATTCTTTGGCACTCAGCCTTCTTTATGGTCCAACTCTCACATCCACACGTGACTACTGGAAAAACCATAGCTTTGACTATACAGACCTTTGTTGGCAGAGTGATGTGTCTGCTTTTTAATACACTGTCTAGGTTTGTCATAACTTTTCTTCCAAGGAACAAGCATCTTTTAATTTCACGGCTGCAGTCACCATCCACATAAGAGCTGAAATATTCATAAAATTTTACAGTGTTAGGAAATGATAGAGTATATGTTCATGGTAGCTTTGAAAATAAATGTCATTTGATATAAATTCTGTTGACTAATTACCTGCCATTTTTGTATGATAAATAAACATAGAGTATTTGTCATCTTTGTGTTTATTGCTAATGTCATATTTTTTTAATGTGACTTCTGAAATATAAGAATGAACTATCCTTTTTAAGTTTCTCAGGCCTACAAGTACAAAAAGTTATTTAACAATGTACTTTTAAGTCATGTTACTAAGAAGTGTTCTCTAAGACTGCAGCTTGCAATAGGGCATAGATGGTTTGAAGGTAATTTAGAAGTGGTTTGGGAATACTGCTAATTGAAGGATTGGAACCAGCTGTGAGATTTCGATAGGAAATTGTCTTTCCTTCCTGCAGTATTTTAAACATGTAACTTTACATTTTTGAAGGAAGATTTATTTTGAAGCTTACCTAGCTTTTGTTAGCATATTGAGAAGTATTCCGGCTTAGTAGTATGCATCATTTAATCTTTTTTGGTTTGCTTATGTGTGTTGTGTCTAGTATAAGGTTTTTTTTTTAGTTTTGGTAAATTACACATAATATAAAATTTGCAGTCTTAATCATTTTTAGATGTACAGCTCAGTAGTGTTACCTTGTTGTACAGCCAGTCTGCAGAACTTTTTCATTTTTGCAAAATAATCTCTAAGTCCATTAAATGACAACTGTCTCTTTCCATCTCTCCCCCAACCCTGGCAACCACTGTTCTTTCTGTCTCTATTAATTTGACTGCTATAGATACCTCAGATAAGTGCAGTTATATTAATTTGACTACTCCAGATACCTCAGATAAGTGCAGTTATACAGTATTTCTCTTTTCCTGAGTTGCTTATTTCACTTAGCATAGTGTCCTCCAGGTTCATCCATGTTGTACCATGTATCAGAATTTCCTTCCTTTTTAAGACTGAATAATATTCCTACATATATATATATATATATATAGGTATTTTTGTTATCCCTTCATAAAAATATGTTGTTAAATATGAAAAATGTGAAAATATGGAAAATATAAAAATATGAAAAATATGAAGTTATTCATATCAAACCACACATCATATTTTTGTTATTCCTTCATTTATAGATGGAAATTTGAGTTGCTCCCAACCTTTGACTATTGTGAGTAAAGCTGCTTGGACCATACATGTAAAAATGCTACTTTTCAATTATTTTGTGTATATATGCTGATGGAATAGCTGAATCGTATGGGAGTTCTTGTTTAAATTCTTTGAGGAACTACTGTGCTGTTTTCCACAGCAACTGCACCATTTCCCTCCAGTAATGTATATATTCCAATTTCTGTCCATCCTTGCTAACACTTATGTAGGTTTTCTTTCTTTTTTTCTCATTAAATATTACCATTGTATTGAGTGTGAAGTGGCATCTCATTGTGGTTTTGATTTGGATTTCCTAAGGATTAATCTGGTCCCATCACTTCATGGGACATAGATGGGGAAACAGTGGAAACAGTGTCAGACTTTATTTTTGGGGGCTCCAAAATCACTGAAGATGGTGATTGCAGCCGTGAAATTAAAAGACACTTACTCCTTGGAAGGAAAGTTATGATCAACCTAGATAACATATTAAAAAGCAAAGACATGGAGAAGGAAATGGCAACCCACTCCAGTACTCTTGCCTGGAAAATTCCACGGACGGAGGAGCCTGGTAGGCTACAGTCCATGGGGCCACAGAGTCGGACACTACTGAGCGACTTCAATGTCAATGTGCTCTATGCAAACGACAAGAAAAAAACAATTTAAAAAGCAAAGACATTACTTTGCCAACAAAGGTCCGTCTAGTCAAGTCTATGGTTTTTCCCGTGGTCGTGTATGGATGTGAGAGTTGGACTGTGAAGAAAGCTGAGCGCTGAAGAATTGATGCTTTTGAACTGTGGTGTTGGAGAAGACTCTTGAGAGTCCCTTGGACTGCACGGAGATCCAACAGGTCCATCCTAAACGAGATCAGTCCTGGGATTTCTTTGGAAGGAATGATGCTAAAGCTGAAACTCCAATACTTTGGCCACCTGATGTGAAGAGTTGACTCATTGGAAAAGACTCTGATGCTTGGAGGGATTGGGGGCAGGAGGAGAAGGGGACGACAGAGGATGAGATGGCTGGATGGCATCACCGACTCGATGGACATGAGTTTGGGTGAACTCTGGGAGTTGGTGATACACAGGGAGGCCTGGCGTGCTGCATTTCATGGGGTTGCAAAGAGTCGGACATGACTGAGTGACTGAAGTGAACTGAGACTTTTTTATTTTGGCTCAAAGTACTATATATATCTAACTTTTAAAATTTATAACAAATTTATTCCAGAAAGGTTATTAATGATTTTCAGTTCTTTTGAAAGCACTGTAAGGATGTACATCAGATGGAATTGCTCATGTTATTCCAGATATGTTTGCTATCATTGTTCTTACTGAGGTAAACAAAAGAGCCTGGGAAATAATCCTTTGGTTGGCATTTAAAATCAAACCAAAACAGAAACTGGTATCTTTTCCCATCTTCCATTAAGAGTGTTGCTATTGTAATGAATTTTGGCAATAAATGACTTCATAGAGGTCTTGTAGTTTATGATGTCCTCTGCCAGGGAAATCTTGAAAATGTTTTACTGTTATAGCAGATTTCACACTAAGCCATATTTCAAAAAAGTCGTTAATAAAAGTTCTGGACAAAGTACAGTCACCATCAAGTGATATGCTACCAAAAGATGGATTGCTACTATTTTAGATGATTTAGTTGTGCCAATTATATGGGCTTTTTATGAGTTATGCCCTACATGATTTCCAGTAAAACTTTGATTTTAAATGTAAACAATATCTATTTAAATATTTAATTTACTCCTAATGTAAATACTAAGTTGTTCTGTGTTCTTGTAAGTTTTTCTTTAAATGTCAAAAATTGTCTATATATAGGCACATTCTGCATTGAACTCAGTGAAATAATTTTCATCTTTCCTTTTGGTGACAGTGTTTCTCTTTCCTGAGTGATAAAATAGTCATTGGTTATGAAATGATAGTAATAGATTCTTCTCTAAGTAAAACATTTGAACTGTTCTCCTGTTTCCTGTAAGAGTACTTAGCACCTTTGCATGAGTTTTTATTACTTACAAATATTGTCAACTGCAAAGGAAGCAGTGGTTTACATAATTAATATAGAGGTAGTCCAGAATTCATTTGTTTAACTTTTAAATTATTTTGAAATTTGTGTTGGAATATTGGTATATCTGAGATTGGTGTGTGTAGGACTTTCTAAGAGATAGTGAACCATTCTGTAATATCTTTGTCTTGAAATAAACTGCAAGCTCTCCTGCAGTTCCTTGAGTTACTGTGAGGTCAGTGTTTTTGTGCAGTGCCTCTGGGTTCCTGATCTCCTTCTTTACTGATCTGTGGTGCTAATGAACTATAGCCACTTTCAGAGGCAAGCAAGTCTAAAACAAAACCACCTTTATTTCTCTATACTTGCAACTTTATCTGTACTTTTTTAGTCTGGAACAGGATCATTTGGTCTTCAAAGGTTTTTGCTTTTGGAAAATTGCCAGTTATCTTTGACTGTCACTCAGCAGACTCACCTGATGGATAGCACCTACCTGTTCTTGTTTACAGACATGTAAATTAAAGATTATCTAATGTGATTTACAAGGTAGACATTGTAACGGCCATTAATTCACTCTAAAAACTTTTGTGTGCCTGCTATATACCAGGTGTTTTATAGATTAGGGACATAGAGACAATATGTGTGTGTGTATGTGTGTGTACTCACAGTCTTTAAGAAGTATCTGTTTTGCAGTTTGGTTAGGGCATGGTGTGTAGAGAGAGAGGTCAAAAACTACAATGTATTATGATAGGTTCCATGGGGCTTCCCAGGTGGCTCAGTGGGTACAGAATCCACCTGCAATGCAGGAGATGCATGCAGACATGGTTTTGATCCCTAAATTGGGAAGATCCCCGGGAGGAGGGTATGGCAACCCACTCCTGTATTCTTGCCTGGAGAATCCCAGAGACAGAGGAGCCTGGTGGGCTACAGTCCGTGGGGCCACAAAGAGTCAGACACTACTGAAGCAATTGAGCATGCACACAGGAGACAAGGTGAGGTGGTTATGGGAGTACAGTATTCTTGCCTGGAGAATCCCCATGGACAGAGGAGCCTGGCAGGTTACAGTCCATGAGGTAGCAAAGAGTTGGACACGACTGAGTGACTAAGCATAGCACAGCACAGAAGGGTTATTTAACTCAGAGTTTGAAATGTTGAGAAATACTTCCAGGAGTAGGTCACATCTGAATTGAGTTTTAAAGGGTGAGTAGAAATTAGCCAAATAGGAGAAGCCTAGAAATAGACTAGTATGACCAGAGAGACAGGAGCTATGGCTTAGAATAAATGGTGGCTGTCACTTATTGAGCACCTACTTTGTGCCAGACTCTGTATTATGACCTTTACAACACTTACTTCACAATAACGTAAGGGGCAGATGTTGTTATCCTCTTTGCAAATAAGGAAACTGAGAGTCATTACTCTTCTGAGGTTATGACAGGGTTAATGAGTTTCAGAGCTTGATTTTAAAACCCTAGATTTTCTGGCTTTTTGTCAAGGCTGATTCCTCCCAAGAAGGAACATTTTTCAAGGTAGAGGAAATAGTTACGAAGTTATCATGCTGAAGAAAAGTCAGATGTGCAGGTTAAGGTCTGTGAAGTGTCCTGGGGCATTAATAGTATTTATTCATTCAAGAAATATTTACTAAGAGTCCCTTAAGTGCTAAAAACTCTGCTAGGCATTAGGAATTAAATGACAGATGCTTAAATGATAGAGGCAGAAGGTGAAAGAAAGTAGAGGCACTGAGTGTAAATGTAGTGTAAGGAAAGAAAAGATAAAAGATAAATGATCCAGCAGTAAACATAGGGGGAAATTAGTGTGTGCATGTTTTAATATGGGAAGTACTTTAGTTGTTCATATGCTGAGAAGAAAGAGCCATAGTAAAGAAAGATTTAAGATAAGCTAGAATGAACTGATGATTGATTGGTTCATCAATGATCCTGAAGAAGGAGGGAAGTCAGATACCAAAGTCTGTAGATTGCACTTGTTTAATTAAGTAGATTGCAAGATAATCCTAGCATGAAATTGTAATGACTGTATAATTTTAGTATAGTTACCCTACACTTGGCTAATGGAGACTTGATTAAACAATGAAACTGCTTATATAAATGATCACTGTGACCTCTTATGTCTGGTTTATGCATCCATTGTCTCTGTCCCTCCATTGTTCTGTCCATACCCTTTTTAACATAGCATGCAGAGTTATTGGTGTTTCCCTCTTGGGAGGGGAGATGAGTAGAGGCTGTGTCTAATGCTACTTAGCATCTGGTATAATCCCACTTTAATAAAGGCTTTTTGAATTGATCAGTCACTGAATTCCGTATTTGTACCATTTGAATATTAGGTTTTTGTTTTTTTAATCTTTTATGGGTTAAAAGGTATATATCCTGTGCAAATTCTAAGACAGATGTGTTGTCTATTATAAGTTAAGTGCATAAATACTTTAAGGTATGCCCAAGTACCAATGAAAAGAAGACTTTAAGAATTTTCTGTATGGAGAGGATCTTAAAGTTTCATACAACCTAAAGAATTTCTTAGGTTTAACTTTTTAGAGATATAAGATAAATTTATTATCAGCTCAGAGTGACCTTGTAATCTTATCTAGAAGTTCAGAAATGATACACTCACACTTTTTCTTTCCAATTTTTTAAAGTTTTGTGTTAAAAAGCCAGTGATGCAATTTTCAAAAATTAAATTTCCTGTGAATGTATGTAGTTCCTCTCAAATATAGTATATTACTTTTTAATGTCATGGAATTTTCTTTTTTCAGAATCCTGTCCGAAAGATCCCTGACTCACATGAAATAACTCTAAAGCATGGCACTAAGACAGTAAGTTTTAAAAATTTAATTATTTTCCCTCAATAACAGGGCTCTCATGGAAAGTGAACTAATATGATATACTTATATTAAGGCCATTATACAATCAACTGATATCACAAAGAAATTGTGATAGACATTTCCTTAATGATGGACATTAAGGAAAACAGATTACCTTTCTGTTCAGTCAAAATAGCCATTGCATTTCATTTAAAATAGGAACACTTATTCATTAACGAAATTGTTATTGTTAAGGAAATTGTCATTGTTATTGTTGGCTTTAAAATCTCTTTCTTCAATATAGGAACACTGTAAATGAAAGAAAGAAATGAAACTCAAATACTTTTTTTTTATTATAGTGTGGGAAAATTTCTCATTACCCTTAGCTTCATTTCTGTATCAGTAAGAGGCCTGACTTCATTTTTTAGGTGGATGTTGAGATAAGAAATGAACATAAGCTTAGTATGACTGTAAAGATTACATTCCTTAGGTTTATGGATTATATTGTATAATTGTCACTTTATTTATGTTATGTAAAAATTCAGTTCAGTTCAGTCGCTCAGTCGGACATGACCCCATGAACCGCAACACGCCAGGCCTCCCTATCCATCACCAGCTCCCAGAGTCCACCCAAACCCATGTCCATTGAGTCGGTGATGCCATCCAACCATCTCATCCTCTGTCGTCCCCTTCTCCTCCTGCCCTCAATCTTTCCCAGCATCAGGGTCTTTTCAGGTGAGTCAGCTCTTCGCATCAGGTGGCCAAAGTATTGGAGTTTCAGCTTCAATATCAGTCCTTCCAGTGAACACCCAGGACTGATTTCCTTTAGGATGGACTGGTTGGATCTCCTTGCAGTCCAAGGGACTCTCAAGAGTCTTCTCCAACACCACAGTTCAAAAGCATTTTACATTTTTAATTTAAAAATTAAAGCAGTGTAAAAATTTTGAGCTGTAAGATGAAATCATTTTGCCAAGTCACTTCAGTCATGTCCGACTCTTTGCGACCTCATGGACTGTGACCTCATGGGCTGGAGCCTGCCAGGCTCCTCTGTCCTTGAGTTTTCCCAGCAAGAATACTGGAGTGGGTTGCCATTTCCTTCTCCAGGGAATCTTCCTGGCCCAAGGATGGAATCCACATTTCTTAAGTTTCCTGCATTGGCAGATGGGTTTTTTTATCACTAGTGCCACCTATCTTATTGTAAAACAAAAGATTTAATAGTGTTTTATTAAAAATGATAGTTGAGTGAATGAAACTTGCTTGTGAATGAATAAAAGAATAAAATTATTTTGGTTTCACTTTATAATGAAGCAACCTTTTTTTCTAATAGTTGTCTGACATGTAAAGAGGTAAAATCCCATAATGAGGCAGAACAATATCAATCAATAGAAATAGGTCCAGAAATAATGCAAATGATAGAATTAATAGCCATGCATGCTAAAATAATGATATTCTCCCCACTGAAATTTTTACTTTTGAAAATATTGTTTCCATAAAATGGTTATAAAGTACAGTGGGTTTATTATTATTTTAAATGAAGTAAACAATAAATATTATAAATGTCTTAATCTTGATTTTTGCTGTGGTAAATATTGACACACATAACTTGCATAAACAGATATTTTTAGGGGTTCTCAAAAAATTTTGAGTGTGAAAGGTCTTGAAACCAAAATATCTGAGAATTGCTGCCTTTCATTGTTCCCATTTCCATCTAGTTCTTTATACTATACCTACTTTTTATTAAATCACATTTTTATATTTTTATTCTGAAATCATGAAAGAATTTTACTAATTTTCATGTTTTTCAGTAAATAAAAAAAATTATAGACTACTGAAAAATCCCATGGACGGAGGAGCCTAGTAGGCTGCAGTCCATGGGGTCACTGAGAGTCGGACACGACTGAACGACTTCACTTTCACTTTTCACTTTGATGCATTGGAGAAGGAAATGGCAACCCACTCCAGTGTTCTTGCCTTGAGAATCCCAGGGATGGGGGAGCCTGGTGGGCTGCTGTCTTTGGGGTCGCACAGGGTCGGACACAACTGAAGCGACTTAGCAGCAGTACTTAAAAAGGAAGCGTTCCTGTCATTTAGAGATTTTTGCAACAGATAATTCTGTTAATAACAGATAAATAATACATTTTATTTAAATATTCATGTTTTTCAAAGCAAATTTTATCTTTAAAAATGTGTATAATTAATATTAAAAAATAAAATAAATGTATATAATTTAAACAATACTTTGTTATTTTACACATTAAAACAGCTTAAAACACATTAAGAATCAGAGCTTCTAGTTGTACTATTAGGCTAAGACTAAAAAAAAAAAAAAAAGCAGTCCTGCCTTTGCACATGTATTTCAATTTCTTGGAAATAGGTCTTTTTTTATATGTCTGTTTCAAATATATGTTTTTTTTTTTTAAACTAGTTTTTGTAAAAATGTTTACACATTCACAGAATTATAGAGAATACTGAAAGGAATTCCCATATATTTGTCTCTGAGCCTTACCAATTTTTGATAGAAGGCCTATCTTGTTTCCTGTATACTTTACATTTCTAATAAACCTCCTTTCCCCCATGCCATCTGCCTACCTTGTGGGGTTGTTTTAAGCAAATTCCAGATTTCTTATGATTTCTTCTGTAACTTAACTTTTCATGTCTATTTAGAGAATTCATTTATAGTAACTTTTGTACAGACTGCCCTATCTTTATTTCAAACTGTGATCCTTTTTCTGTCTCATATATAATCAGTTCAGTTCAGTCGCTCAGTCGTGTCCGACTCTTTGCGACCCCATGAATTGCAGCAGGCCAGGCCTCTCTGTCCATCACCAACTCTCAGAGTTCAAACTCACATCCATTGAGTCAGTGATGCCATCCAGCCATCTCATCCTCTGTCGTCCCCTTCTCCTCCTGCCCCCAATTCCTCCCAGCATCAGAGTCTTCCAATGAGTCAGCTCTTCGCATCACGTTTAATATGCAGTCCAAATGCAGTTCTTTCCTTCTAAGAGGCAATAGATCCTCTAATACAGCTCAAGAACAGTGAGCTACACATTGGATATTTGTATGTGAGTTGGACCTCAGAAACTTAACAGGGAAAGCAAATAGTTTATGGAACCAGTATAAGTGATATTATAATGTGGCTAGTTACTTATAAACTCTTGTTTAAAAATAATTATTTAAGGTGACTATACTTAGAGTCATTTAGCTATATTCACAAGATAATTTCCACTTTGCTCTTTTTATTAAATTGATTTATGGTTCCTATTCACATGACTCATTTTGGTAATTTTAGATTCATGTGTTCTTCATTTAGTAACAGTCAAACAATCTTAAAAGGCTTTCTCAAAATCTTTTACTGAAAAAGTGAATTGTTTTTAAAATACCTACTTATATTCTAAGGCAACTTAGTGTATCATATGAAATTGCAGTGATAGCTATTCAGAGTACATGGTAGAGAAGCTGGGATGAAGCTGGTGATTAGATTAAATTAAAATAGATAGCCAGTGGAAGTTTGTATGACCCAGGGAACCCAAAGCTGGTGCTCTGTGACAACCTGGAGGGATGGAGTGGGGAGGGAAGTGGGAGGGGGGTTCAGGAGGGAGGGGACAAATG
>SJYT01046420.1:587854-609557 GCA_006410635.1 Cephalophus harveyi | reverse complement strand
ACTCTCTATTCTCTTCTTTTGGAAACATTTTTATTAATGAAGTACTACATAAAGTTATGTTTTCATTCAGAAATTAAAACATTTCAAGTAATATTAAGTTCTTTCTTTATCATTTTCATTTTAATCTTTTCCCCAGGTTTTATCACTGTTTTCATTGTGTTAAATTCTTTGAGGCTTTTTCATGCAGTTATCAACAAATATCAAATGTATGTATCAAGAGACAAGTACATTTTATATTTATTTTCATAAATAGTATAAGGTGGTTGTTATTCCATAATTTTTTTCCCCAGTCACAATATTGCTTGGAGATTTTTTTATATCACTACATGTATACTGCTATATTCTTTCTAAATGCTACATAGCATATTATGTATAATTTATCATAGTTAAGTGGTTTTAAAGCTTTAATTGGTATCAGAACAATATGAAGGGCTTGTTAAAATATTAAGTGCTATGCCTTACCTGTAGAGTTTCAAATTCTTTAGGTTTGGGGAGGCTAAGAATTTATATCTCTAACAAATTCCCACATGCCACTTTGATCTGGGGACATACTTTGAACACCACTACACTGATTAGCTAGTCTCCCCTTGATGGACTTTATGGTTGCGGCAACTTTTTTACTATTCCAAATAAATGATGAAATGATTACCTCTATACCTCATTGGTCATATGTGTAAAATGAGTGTTTCTCAAGATCAGATGGGAGAAGGCGATGGCATCCCACTCCAATACTCTTGCCTGGAAAATCCCATGGACGGAAAAGCCTGGTAGGCTGCAGTCCATGGGGTTGCCAAGAGTCAGATGCGACTGAGCAACCTCACTTTCACTTTTCACTTTTATGCATTGGAGAAAGAAATGGCAACCCACTCCAGTGTTCTTGCCTGGAGAATCCCAGGGACGGGAGAGCCTGGTGGGCTGCCGTCTATGGAGTCGCACAGAGTCGGACATGACTAAAGCGACTTAGCAGCAGCAGCAGCAAGATCAGATAGCAAGAAATGAAATGCCTTTTGTGTACATTTAAAAATGTTGACATTGTCACATAACCCTCTTTTGATTATCCATTTTGTGAAATGTCACACGGGTTTATCCTGTCACAAGGAGGCAATACAACTGTGTACTTTATTGTCTGTGCAAAAATTCAGTAACATATGTGCAGTGACCAATGAGTGACAGACTTTGAAACAAGTAGTATGATTGACAGTTGATGAGAATGCACAGTTCTATTTGTATAGTGATTTTTGGACTGACATGCTAGTAGCAAAGTTTGTACTTTATGAGGTTACTCACGATTAGTATACCATAGTAACTGAAATTTGAGCTGTGTTGTTGGGATCTGGTATTATTTATCTAAACCATGGCAACTTAAATTCATGCATATCAGAACCATGCAAAACAAGGTTTGCCTGTATTTGAAGAAAAATGAAAAAGAAACTCAATGGGATGTACAGAATGAGTTTTTTTTTTATTGTTGAAAATAAATTATATCCCTCTACTATGATCTTCTAGTCTGCTAATGATTAACAAGTTAATGATTCATTTGGAAACTTGTAAGCCTGGTGTCTTGCTTTAAGTTCTGGGATAATAGTCAGTAAAGTGTTTTTTAGTCAGATGTAACATAATTCAATTAATAGTATTGATTTATATGATTATGCATTTACATTCACCTTTGAGAAAATTTTTGCAGTTTTGTTACTGTACCATAATGGTTTTCAAGAGTTCATCATTTGTGTCAGATGTTCAACCTTTTCAAGTGGATAAATTCTATATTTTTTCATCAGGTGATTAATGTTTTAAAATTGCTATTTTAATAGATGTTAAAATAAATTTCCACTTAGAAAGTCCACCAAAGACTTATAACTGAAAACACAGTTGTTTTTGGTCATACATTACAGAGACTTTGTTCCCAAAGCATTCTGTGAATGGACGCTTTCTGGAACCACTCAATTGTATGAACATTCAGTGTGAAGTGAGACAGCCCAGCATACTTCAATAATTTCTCAGACTTTGCATAATTACAGATTTCTCAAACTGGGGTTTATGGATGTATTTTCAGAGGCTCATGAATTCATTAATTTAAAAATTTTGTTCTTTTTCCTGTTGATAATCATTTAGCACAACCCTAATGCCTGCATTTGTTTACCTTTGTGTTTAAAAT
The DNA here is from genome assembly GCA_006410635.1 of Cephalophus harveyi. Lineage (NCBI taxonomy): Eukaryota > Metazoa > Chordata > Mammalia > Artiodactyla > Bovidae > Cephalophus > Cephalophus harveyi. The sequence goes on along the minus strand of SJYT01046420.1, from coordinate 607,402 downwards.
CATCTGGGCTCAAATACTACTTTCACTTTCCGTTGCCATGGCCTCATGAGAAAGGAGCAGAGACATCCTTCATATATAAATGATAAAAGTGAAGTGAAAACTTGTTTTGTCATAAAGTGTTATATGAACAGAGTTTCCAAGTAGTTATAGTAGAGACAATTGGTGGGAAGATTGAGTCATCACTATAACTCAGTACAACAGTGGTGTGCTGTGCAGGCAGCAGGCATTCATTAACTTGTTCATCTGATGGCAGATGAGAGGACTATGGCAGAGGGATATAATCAGTTTATCTCACAGTAGAGAAGTTGTTTCATTCTTTATAATATTGTTTCAGCTTAAAATTAATTTGAATTTCTTTGGTTCTTTTGTTTTAGTATTTACTTTAAAAAATTCGTTTTATTGAGGTTTAATTTATATACCATAAAATCCACTCATTTTAAGCATGCAGTTCAGTAGTTTCTAACAATGGGATTGTAAAACCGTCACCACAATCTAATTATCATCACTCTAAAAACAAACCTCATTCCCATTTATGGTCACTGTCCATTTCCACCTCCAGCCTTAGGCAGCCACTCGTCTGCTTTATAGGTGTGCTTTTTCTGAATGTCTCAGATAAATGGAACCATATGTGATCTTTCATGTGATCTTTTGCATCTGGTCTCTTTCCTTAGCAGAATATTTTTGAGGTTCACCCATGTTGTAGCATACATCAGGACTTCTGTTCCTTCTTATGGTTGACTAGTATTCTTTATATATATGTGTGTGTATGTATACATATATATATAGAGAGAGAGAAAGCATATTTTGTTTGTCCATTCACCATTTGGTGCACGTTTGGGTTTCCAGTTTTTGGCTATTATGAATAGTGCTGCTATTGAACGTTTGTGTAACAAGTCTTTTAATGGGCATATGTTTTCATTTCTTTTAACATAAATTGGGAATTGCTAGGTCATAATCTAAATCTATATTTAACATATTAATAACTTAAAAACTGTTTTCCAAAGTGGCTATACCATTTTAAATTCCCACAAGCAATATAGAAGGTTCTAATCTTTCTACATTCTCACCAACCATCCCCCCCACCCCCATGCTATGCAGCTTGTGGGATCTTAGTTCCCTGAAAGTGAAGTTGCTCAGTCGTGTCATACTCTTTGTGACCCCATGGACTATAGCCTACTAAAACTTCTCCATCCATGGGATTTCCCAGGCAAGAGTACCGGAGTGGGTTGCCATTTCCTTCTCCAGGGGATCTTCGCGACCCAGGGATCGAAGCCAGGTCTCCCCCATTGTAGGCAGACGCTTTACCTTCTGAGCCACCAGGGAAACCCCTGACTGGTGATTAAACCCAGGGCCCTGGGCAGTGAGTCCTTAACCATTGGACTAACCATTGGTTACCAGCATTTGTATTTGTCTTTATCATTCCTGTGGATGTGGAGTGATCAGTATTTACTTTTAAATTAATTGCAAATCTATGCTTTGATAAGAGTTGTTAGAAAAAGGAGCCTCATTATATATTCACACTCAGTCTTGCATAACAAGCTTTTATTTATTTGCATCTAATCTTGGGTATCATCAATAGGAAAGAAAAAGTTACAAGATAACTTCATTTGTAGAGTTAGTGCATGTGTGTGTGCTCAGTCACTTAGTCGTGTCCGGGTCTTTGTGACCCCATGGACAATGCCTGCCAGGCTCCTCTGTCCATGGGGATTCTCCAGGCAAGAATACCGGAGTGGGTTGCTATACCCTCCTCCAGGGGATCTTCCTGACCCAGGGACTAAACCTGCATCACCTGCATTGCAGGCGGATTCTTTACTACTGAGCAAAGAGTTAGTAGGTTAATTAAATCATGAAAGTTATTCTTGGTATGTCAGGATAGTCCTGGGAATGACAGGACTTTCTTGTGGTTTACTAATTAGAAAGGAGGTTGTTGACATGATCTATGTAGAGGTCAGTGTGGGATTGTGTGCATCACCAGAAAGCTTTACTATCAGGTGAAAGATGTGTGGGAAAGCACAGTTAATATTCTTTGATATATATACTGTGTACCTGAATATATTGATATTTTCAGATATTTTCATTGTAATATAAGCTTAAGGAAATTTTTTTTTTTTTTTTGCTTAATTTCCTGGGTTTCTGTTAACCCTCTCTATCATCAAGTTACATAATTTGTATATTTTATCTCATTGACTAAAAACCAGTGACCTCTTGAGTTGTGTCTCAGATGTCAGCAGCTCTTCAAAAAGACCTTTCCTAATAATCCTGTTAAAAGTAGCTCATCTCCCCACCTCTCTACCACCACCCACTCTATGCACTGTTCTGGTTTGTTTTCTTTATAGCACTTACCATTAGCAAAAATGACTTGTTTTTTATATTTGTTTACTTGTATTCTAATACCTGGAATAGTGCCTAGCATATAGTAGGAACTAAATCACTTCATGGGAAATAGATGGGGAAACAGTGGAAACAGTGTCAGACTTTATTTTGGGGGGCTCCCAAATCACTGCAGATGGTGACTGCAGCCATGAAATTAAAAGACACTTACTCCTTGGAAGAGAAGTTATGACCAAACTAGATAGCATATTTAAAAGCAGAGACTAAGGTCCTTGCCGACTAAGGTCCGTCTAGTCAAGGCTATGGTTTTTCCAGTGGTCATGTATGGATGTGAGAGTTGGACTGTGAAGAAAGCTGAGTGCTGAAGAATGTATGCTTTTGAACTGTGGTGTTGGAGAAGATTCTTGAGAGTCCCTTGGACTGCAAGGAGATCCAACCAGTCCATTCTGAAGGAGATCAGCCCTGGGATTTCTTTGGAAGGAATGATGCTAAAGCTGAAACTCCAGTACTTTGGCCACCTCATGTGGAGAGTTGACTCATTGGAAAAGACTCTGATGCTGGGAGGGATTGGGGGCAGGAGGAGAAGGGGACGACCGAGGATGAGATGGCTGGATGGCATCACTGACTCGATGGACGTGAGTTTGAGTGAACTCCGGGAGTTAGTGATGGACAGGGAGGCCTGGTGTGCTGCAGTTCATGGGGTCGCAAAGAGTCGGACATGACTGAGTGACTGAACTGAACTGAATTGAATTATTCATTAAATAAGTAATAAATAATGGAATGCTTTCATATTTTTCTCCAAAAATTTCTTTTTGTGTAGAATAAGAAGGCATTTCCACCCCCCCTTTTTTTTTTCAAAAAGAAAGGCAGTATAAAAATTTTCCAGCAAAATTGAAAAATTTTAACTTAAACCATATCAGTTCAGGGTAAATAAGGAATCAACAGTTTTTGAAATCTCTGGCTCTGCATTGTTATGATGCATTGGGCTTCAGCTCTCAGGTTGGTATATTTCGCTCTTTACAAGCTAAATATGTAATCTCAAGGTAACTGCTTAATGAATTTTATTGCATCTTACCATTTCCATTCATTTTATATTAAAAGTGAGTGCCACTGAACTGTGATTTCTACTTTTTAAAATGGCATTTGTAGTCCTTGGCATATATCTGTTAGTTTCTTCTTTTGATTAAGTAGTTCCAGAGTTCAAAGAAAAAAAAAATTCACCATTAACTAATATTTCGTCTTCCTGAGTGAATGCTTGACTCAGCAATGTAAAACTATTATGAGAAATCATAATGGGTGAGTCATTGCTCTAGCCATTGGGCATGATGCTCTGCTTAAGTAGCTGACCTTGTGTCCTATCTGTCAGTTATTGTGGAGGTAGAAAGAAGTTTCATTACTCTCCCAGACTTCCATCGAAATATGTTCCCTCCCTCTTTCTTTACTATAGCAAACTGATTTATATTAAATTCACTTCTTCAACTAGTCTAGGGTCAATGTGCATGATGGATAAGAGCAAAGATTCAGTGTCTTAGAAATCTGCATTTGAACTCTGTTTTTACCAGTTCATTTTCTGTGTGACTAGGCAAGTGTGATCACTTTGACCCTTGCTTTCTTTCCCTGCAAAATAGAATGAATAATTCCATTTCTTTGGGTTGTGATAATAATTAATGAATAATGTATGCAAAATGTGTGGCTCAGTGCTTGGTGCTTAGTGAAGTGAAGTCACTCAGTCGTGTCTGACTCTTTGCGACCCCATGGACTGTAGCCTACCAGGCTCCTCCCTCCATGGGATTCTCCAGGCAACAGTACTGGAGTGGGGTGCCATTTCCTTCTCCAGGGTATCTTCCCAACCCAGGGATCGAACCCAGGTCTCCCACATTCCAGGCAGACGCTTTAACCTCTGAGCCACCAGGGAATGCACTGTAAATATTAGCTCTCATTATCTTAGTATTGTTTAGCATGAAGGAATTTCAGTACACAGACTCACACATTGTTATCTTTTAGGTATTACTTCCCATTACTAAGATTTTGTTAGTATCCTAAGATTGGATTGTTATCTCTAAAACATGTAGGCTATTTAAGCTATTGTCTGTCCTAATTTTCTTTTAGGCTTACTGGCTATCCAGATTTTTCCTTTCTTTTCCATTTCCCTTTTCTTTTTTCTGACCTAGTTCTCTTTATCTTCCTTTTTTTTTTTTTTCCTACAATCTGTGAGAATCTTTTAAATCAGTCTACGTTACTAATTTCTTACTGTTTTGATTTAGTTTTTTATGGCTTTTAATGAACTTTTAAAGTTCATTAGCTTTTTAAGACTCACATTTATTGGGGTATAATTTATATACACCAAAATTCATCATTTTTAAGTGTACAGTTATGAGTTTGGGGAAACGCATGGTCATATTATCACCCACCATCACGTGGTAGTGGTGATAATGTGACTAAGCACAAATTATAAAACGTTTTCATTATCCCGGAGAGTTCCTTCTAGCATCTTTGCAGTCTTTCCTGTCTCCTGACCCTTAGAAAACCACTGATCTGATGTTGTTGTTACCTCTATCCACAGTTTTTCCCCCATTTTATTGTTCTGACCGGGGAGCCTGGTGGGCTGCCGTCTGTGGGGTCGCACAGAGTCGGACACGACTGAACCGACTTAGCAGCAGCAGCAGCAGCAGCAGCATACAACATATATTCATACAACAGACAGATTATCTGTTCACCAGCTGATAGACATTTGGATTGCTTCTAGCTTCTAGGTATTATGAATCAGGCTGCTTAAATATTTCCATATAGATCTTTTTGTAGACAGATGTTTTAATTTTCTTGGATAAATTCCTAAGAAAGAATTGCTGGACCATATGTATTTTGTGTGTTAACTTTGTAAGAAATTGCTTAACTTTTCCAAAGTGCTGAATCATTTTTACTTTCTTAGGAGCAGTGTGTAAGGATTCTAGTCATTTCATGCTTACCTACACTTGGTATTATCAATATTTTTAAATTTAGCCATTCTTTTCCACGTGTAGTGTGATATGCATGCATGCATGCTCAGTTGCTTCATTTGTGTCTGACTCTTTGTGACCCTATGGACTGTAGCTCTCTGGGCTCCTCTGTTCATGGGATTCTCCAGGCAAAAATACTGGAGTGGGTTGCCATGCCCTCCTCCAGGGGATCTTCCCCACCCAGGGATCAAACCCATGTCTCCTGGATTGCAGGCAGATTTGTTACCGCTGAGTCACTGGGGAAACCTGTAGGTGTTGTATAGTTGGGTTTCAACTTAAATTTTCCTGATGACTGGTTGAGCATCGTTTTATGTTATTATTTGTGCTATTTTCTTTGGTGAAGTGTCCAAATCTTTTGTCCATTTCTAAAATTCAGTTGCTTTTCTTGGATTGGTTGATAAAGTTCTTAATAAGATATGTTTATCAGAAATATTTCCTCTCAGTCTGTATTTTGCTTTTCATTTTCAGGATGGTGTCTTTTGAAGAGCTGCTTTAATTTGCTTTTAAATATCCCTGTCTGTCCTTGTCTATTTTCTGCCTTTGTTAGCATAAGTCATATTTTCTTGAAACTTTTTTAGATAGGAAGATTTCCACAAATATTTATTAAATGAAAAATAGTATTCAAACAAATCTGATTTTTATAATATATAGTTCATATATTTCTGTCTTTCTGTTACAAAGGAAAGTTTAAGAGATTCCATCTTGGGAATGGACAAAATTACATAGTAGTGGAGAACTTCTACTTTCTCTAATATGGCACAACAGCATGAATTGCTTTTATAATTAAACAGGTATGTTATACTTTAAAAATAAAAGCTAACATAGGCAAAATTAAATGACAAATTATAAGCTCATAAAAAGTTGACATACATTTTGAAAGCAGTGGACTGCTAGCTATACATAATACATGAGTTTCTACAAATCAGTAAAGAGAAATATTTGAAAATTACAATTTCCAAAGGAAGCAACAGATAACAGCAGAAGAAATGCAATAGACCAATAAATATTATACTCAACTTCACTAACAATTGAAGAAAAAAATGAAAATTCCCCTGTAAGATGGGCAAAGATGAAACAGATCTCTATTATCCTGTGTAGCAAGAAGACAAATTTGGGGAGAAAGAAAGGGTGGGATATCAGTTATTAAGCTGTTTTTCTAAAGAACAATTTGATAATATCTGTCAAGATGTAAAATGTAAACTGTGTTGATAAGATCTGGAGAAATAAGCACTTTTAGGCATTGTTGCCTGGAATGTAAGTTAGTTCCATTCTGTGGAGGGCAATTTGGTGTTATCTTCCGAATAATAAACATGGATACATACTCTTTGACCCAGGAACTCAATTTAGGGAGCTTCTCTGACAGATATATCCACACATGAAAATGACCAAGGAACCCTGTCCCTGCTTAGTCGCTCAGTCATATCTGATTCTTTCTGACCGCATGGATGGTAGCCTGCTAGGCTCCTCCAGGGAGGAGGAGGGATTCTCCAGGCAAGAATGCTGGAGTGGGTTGCCATTTCCTCCTCCAGAGGATCTTCCTGACACTGAACCCCCATCTCCTGTGTCTCCTGTATTGCAGGCAGATTTTTTATCCACTCAGCCATTAGGGGAGCCCAGGGACAAGTTTATTTATTGCAGCATTGTATACAACAGCAACAGATATGCTTTCTTGAATTTTATTTTTACAGTGCAGCAATGACAGTCTGAATATGTGCTCATTTTCCTTAAAAATTTTTATTTGTAGGTATGTTCTTTGTCTTTTATGCTATACAACAGCTGTTAGCAAACTGTGGTCCTGCGAAGTCACTTCAGTCATGTCTGACTCTTTGTGACCCTATGGACTGTAGCCTGCCAGATTCCTCTGTCCATGGGATTCTCCAGTCAAGAATCTTGGAGTGGGTGCCATGCCCTCCTCCAGGGGATCTTCCTGACCCAGGAATTGAACCCGTATCTCTTAAGTCTCCTGTTTTGGCAGGCAAATTTGCCTGCCAAATTTGATTGAAGGGCCAAATCTAGTTCCTGGCTGTTTTTTTTTTTTTTTTTTTTTATATACTGGAGTATAGGTGGTTTCCCAGGTGGTGCTAGTGGTAAAGAACCCGCCTGCCAATGCGTAAGACATAAGCAACACTGGTTTGATCCCTGAGTTGGGAAGATCCCTTGGAGAAGGAAATGGCAACCCACTCCAGTATTCTTGCCTGGGGAATCCCATGGACACAGGAGCCTGGTGGGCTTCAGTCCATAGGGTCTCAACAGAGTCGGACACGACTGAAGCAACAGCACAGCACACACTCATAGCTGGCTTGGTTTAGTTGGGCTTCCCTGGTGGCTCAGACAATAAAGAATTTGCCTGCAATGCAGGAGACCAGATTGGATCCCCAGGTCAGGAAGATCTCCTGGAGAAAGGAATGGCTACCTACTCTAGTATTCTTGCCTGGAGAATTCCATGGAGGAGCCTGGTGGGCTACACTTCATGGAGTCGCAAAGAGTTAAACACAACTGAGAGACTCAACACCAGAGTTGGTTTTGGACTTTTTTTTTGGCACTTGAACTAAAAATTATACACTGTTAAAAGATTGTAAAACAGAATTCAATGAGAAAGAATACATGACAGAGATTGTATATGGCCTGTAGAGCTTAACATATTTTCAGTCTGACCCTTTACAGTAAAAGTTTGAGATCTCGTGTCTAGAATCTCTTCCTTGTTATTTTACTCCCCTTGCCTGGTGACAGAGAGGCTGTGAATAGATTCTTCTTGAGTCTTCTCACTTCCTTAAAGAATAGCTTGTAGCTAATGGCACCCCACTCCAGTACTCTTGCCTAGAGAATCCCATGGATGGAGGAGCCTGGTAGGCTCTGGTCCATGGGGTCGCTAAGAGTTAGACACAACTGAGCGACTTCCCTTTCGCTTTTCACTTTCATGCATTGGAGAAGGAAATGGCAACCCACTCCAGTGTTGTTGCCTGGAGTATCCCAGGGACAAGGGAGCCTGGTGGGCTGCCGTCTATGGGGTTGCAACAGAGTCGGACACGACTGAAGCAACTTAGCAGCAGCAGCAGTGGAACAAACCTTATGGTCCAAGGGAGTTTCAAGGGGCTTGGGTCTAGGAGTAATCCCCTCCAGGAAGTTTCCACTTCATGTGTTGCATATTCTGTTTTCCGGGAAGCTATTTTGTTAGAGTTCTGAATAGTTGGTCCATCTTTGTTTTGTCAAGCCCTGTGTCATCTCTTGAGCATCCTTTTTAGGTGCTAGCGGCCTAATGTGATAACTGTTTTCATAAGGGCAGCCTTTCTACTTTGAAAATGTATTTCCCTATGAGTTCTTGATTTGTGGGATATATTCCACATGAGGCTGTTGTACTCTTTGGGGGAGGTATTTTTCTAATCACTCTAGTCCTTTTCTGTAAAAATTTCTGGATAGTTTCTGTCTTTCAGGTCTTTCAGTTTCTAATTCTGATATTTCTACCTATTGTTATGTTTTTTGAGGTTACTTCTTTTGATATTTGGACTAGGGAAATCTAATGCATACCTTGGCAGCTATTATTTGTACAACCTTCTATAGCTCTTCTTTTTAAGGAGGACCTTCCTTTTTTTTTTTTTTTTAAGTATTTAGTGATGTATTTGGCTGTACCAGTTCTTAGTTGCAGCATGTGGGATCTTCAGTCTTCCTTGTGTGATGCAGTGCATCTTTTTTTTTTTTTTTTTAGTTGTGGCATGTAGAGTTTTTATTTGCAGCATGCAAAATCTTTTACTTGTGGTTTGTTGGATCCAGTTGCATTGGGAGCATGGAGTCTTAGCCGCTGAACCACCAGGGAAGTCCCAAGGACCCTGTCTTTTTATATTCTTTTGCTTTGTCTTCAGGTTCTCCCCTACACTGACATTTTAACATTCTTGGGTGATCTTTCAAAAATCCTTAATTTCTAGTCTTATGTTTTTATTCTTCTCCTAAACTTCAAAGGACTTTATAGTTGTCATTATCTTTCTGTCTGACTTCACAACAAAGTTTTATTGCAATTAGTTCATTGTCTCCACTTTCTCCCTTCCTTCCCCTGTACTTGGTCCTTTCTTCATCCTTAACTATATTCCATGTGCTTCTTGATGCTCTAGTTTCTTCCAGATTCCTTCTTCAGGATTCAATTCAAGCATCTTCCTTGCTTAAATCTCAGTTAGAGCACTGCAGCAGTCTCTTTTCCCCCACTATACCCGCCAAACTGCTTAATACAGTCCTGATGCATTTTTACTGAAACTTATGAATGCTTTGCCATGATTTGTAAAATCCTATGTGATCTGGCCTCTGCCCACTTCTCTTTTTTCAGTTTGCTTCAACAAAATGGCTGAGGGATTTTATACAAGACTTTTTTCCTGCCTAGAATGCTCTCTCTTTGGCTTGCTACTTGCTCCCTACTCACATTGTTATCTTCTTTGTATGCTTAGGTTCACAAAGCATAGGTGAACATTTAGGTCCACCAAAATGTTGCTTTTGTAGAGAGGCTGTCTAAACTAGGGCTCTCCCATTGTTGCTCCCTCAACACCTTTTATTCTTTGTTAAATGCTGAGCTCCTGTTGTTCTGCTATTAGAATTAACACTTGAATTATTCTTCACATATCATAAAGAAAGCTGTTAGGAATAATTAGAGCAAGGACTTAGTTTTTGCTAATCATCCTCATTGGTTGGCTGTTCTTGATTGTATTTCCCTAATCCTCAGAAGATACGAAAATGTACTGTTTAAATATTTAGGTTCGTTGTCTTTTACCATGGAGCTTGTTTGTGAAATCATATAAAATCATGAAACTTATAATCTGTACTTGCGTGACAGAGTAATTTTATCACAGTTATAAGTAAAAATATACGTTTTAGTGGGAGAGTTATTGATTAGCTTTATTAGTGTTTATTCCTGGATAGAAGTTTTCTGTGGCCTTAGTTTTGTTTGACAGATATATTATTTTGTAAAATTACTACTGGCTTCCTAACATTTAGTATATTAAGCCAATAGGTGATATATTTCTAATTAATTTTGCATTGGAAATCTCCTCTTAAGTATAAAAACTAAAATGTTGAAGTAGCTGGAGATTTATTTCAGCATGGAATAAATCAGTGTTTTTTGATATTCTCATACAGAAACCTTTGGTAGTCTGTCTCGTGTTTCTCACTTTATTGTCCTGTTCCAAGCACTAGATAATATATTTTACATACCTGGAAATAACAGACAATTTCATCCAATTCTGTAGGAAGATGGCATGCCAATCTGAAACTACATTTTCTCTATTATTGCCTTATATTTTCAAGAACATAGTTGTAGTTATATTTGGCATAGTGCTTGAGTTTTGTGAGTGGGTGCAAAAAATGAAAAAAGATGTAAGGATATTTCTCTTGAACATTTTGGTTGATAGTAATTAAAATATGTGCTAAACTTATACTAACTTGTCTTATAATGAATTTGAAATATTCCATATATTTGATTCAAATGTATTCATTACAGTTAGCTATCAAGATTTTATACCCCTCAAATAATCTTAAAGAGCCCTTGGAAGTAAAGAAGTAGTAAAAATAGCAACTACTTATTTCATATACTGTGCTAGCAGCACATAAATGTGTCTTATTTTTAATCTTCATCTCAATCCTGTAAGCGTTATTTCTCCAGGTTTTTCAGTGGAGGAAACCAGGACTCCGCAACGGTATAAAGCCCGTACATGAACGCTATCTCCGGAGCTTCTCTGCATAGCGCTGTCATCTAGTTCCACCTACTAATTTGGAAAGAAATGGGGAGACTGAGTCTTGCAAAGCCAAAGGTCTTGCTCATCGTCACACAGCTAGTTAGCAATAGAGTGAGGACTTGGATCGCTGGCCTCCTGACTCACATTCCGGTGCGCTTTTCACTATATCAGGACACCTTGGCTCCTGAGCCCCAAGTGACAGCCCCAAACAGCTGTGTTTATCTGTCTTGCATGTCCCAGCTTGTTTTGCTAGCAGAGCAAAAACTACTTAAAAGGATCCTCAATCTTCACCTCCCCACTCCCCTCCACTTATACTCGTATATTCCCACTTGCCCCATGAATAACTTCACAGAAGGAATTGTGCAATGTCACTAAGCCTTCCTCTGGTGTCAGAGTTACTCCCTGAGAGAACATTCACTTCCTCATGACTCCAGTTTACTGTCAGATTGCCTTTCCCTTTCCCTCTCTTCTCTTTGATCGGAATCTTAGTTGTTTAGGCAGGAATTTGAAGAGCAGATGTTACGCCCCTTGAACAAGCCCTTTAATTCTCCTTAGTACTGTGTCTAATGATTCTTAATCCTATCCTTTTAACTCTGTGGCTAGCAGAATTAAGAGCAAAGTGGGCCAGGAATGGTGAGCTTGATGCTGAACATTTCATTTCCGTGTTGGCAAAGAGAGCACATAAAATGAGACAGAGGGAAAATGTTAGGCTTTCCTGTGAAACTAAGATGAATATTAGTGTGGAATTGGTAGGATTTTGTATTTCCCTCCAAATGTGAATAGAGCAATTTGGCAGAGTAGATAGCCAGAGAAATGGAGCCACTGACCTGTCTCCACTACCCTGTCTTCTTAAATTTTGCTGCGTTCTTTAGATTTTCATTTCCCTTTGGAAACAAAAATGGTTCGCTAGAAAAAAGAAAAGTTATTGCTTAAAGTACTTGATCTTTCATGGTTCTTGAAGAAAATTAACTGTCTCCAAATGGGAATACTATTAAGAGAGATACACCCTGTGATCTAATTGGTTCATTCTAGTCTCTATTTAAAGACTTTGGTTTAGCAGTTTTGGCTGACTAATCATCAACATTCTGACCTGTTTGTTCATATATTTAAAAAATTGGACTAAATGGCCTATAGCTTTCTCAGTTCCTGATTAATCACTTGAGATTTTGGCAAGTCAGAGGCTGATAAAGAGAGAGAAATTACAGCAATTTGAACAGGGAAAGCGTACTATAAAGAAATAGTAACGTATCATGGGATTGGTGTAATGAGGGATTGGCTACTAAAAACTAAAGTGAACTCTGAAGAATATAGGAATAACAAATAAGAGAAGCAGCCTTACTCCTAGCATATAGGATGTTTAAGAAAGAGGCTTACAGAATTGAGATTTAGACCTTATTTGAGAGGGCAAGGCTGTGGCTCACTAAATGATAAAGAAGTTTCTGTGACAGGAGTACTTGCCAGAAACTCGGTTCACCTGATCACTCTGATATACAACTGTCTGAGGGAAGTACTGGGGAATCTACTGGGTGCTACTGACTGCTGTGTACTTCACAAGCCTGATCTTGGAGCAGTGCATCATTGGCAGGGGTTGGAGACTGGAGAAGCCATGTGTGGTGTAGGAAGCCACCAAAAGGAACACACAAGCTCCAGGGAGGAAAACCCCTTTCTCATGCAGTGCCTTTCCAGCACTCTCTAAGGACAAGACTTAGCATCATGCCAACTGCCATAGGGAAATTATTTAAAGGGCCCAAATCCATTTTTGCAGAGCAAGCCATGAAGGGTGAATTTGGAGTTGAGGGAATAAATGAACAACTGACACATTTGGTCAAACAAGTGACTTTATATTTTATTAGTATTGATGCTCACTTATGGACTTAATTTGAATTTGGGACTCTGGTCAGAATTTTGGTGAGGACCTCGTTTTTTCCCAATATTTCAGAAAGGATGTCCTGAGGCCAGAGAGACTTTTCTTTTATAGGAAGCAGGGGCCCTGGGAGTAGCCTCACCTTCACTTTCGTTGGTTCCTTTATCATGAACATCTGGTTTGGGTACTTCAATTTCTCATCTACCTTGATATACTGATCTTGGGGATTGTGGTGAAATTCCTCATGTTGTCACATATTATAACCTCAGAGCTCACACAGATCTTTGTTTGAATTATCTTTGCCATTGGAATCAGTACTCTGAATTTGTACATTAAGAATGACTTTTTGCAGAATAAGTATTTCAGAAACTATCAGCTAGCATTTCATCATTTTACGAGAAACAGCATAAACTTCGAGCAGCAGTTTCTAGTTAGTGGTGGCTGTGGATAAAAGCAGTTTCATTGGTAAATATCTGATTTGGATTTGGTAACCAACCAGGAGAAATAACCTTACTCAGGCCTAACTAGACATACAGGAATTCTAACTTTTTGTGTATATTCTATTTTTAGAAGACACGGTTATCACGAGTTAATAGTTTTTTTAAATGAAATACCTATTTATTTCTCAGCCTTAAAATTATAGACTTAGAAAGTAAATTGGACTAAATGACCTAATATTTTGTTAAAATTGTTTTACTGTTGAAGCCAATTTTATTTTGAGTTTGGCCTGTTAGGATAAATCAAGGAATTTAATTAATTTTCTGACAACAGAATTACATTCATAGAGGACACAATAGCTGAATACAGCTTTAAAAAAAAGGTGATCATTTTTATCTTTGATAGAGAAATTTTATATTTTGGGCTTTGATTATTAATTTGATTCTTTACCTGTTTTTTTAAATTAAAATATAGTTGATTTATAGTATTAGTTTCAGTTTTATTAGATAGTGATGCAATATTTTTATAGATTATATACCATTTAAAGTTATTATAAAGTATTGGTGCTCTTCCCTGTGCTGTGCATATAGTACATATATCCTCACATCTTATTTATTTTATAGATAGCAGTTTGTATCTCTATCCTCTGCCCCTATCTTGCCTTTCTCCTCATCCCTCTTCCCACTGGTAACCATGAGTTTGTTCTTTATATCTCTTAGTCTGTTGCATTATATTTGTTTTATTTTTAGATTCCAAATACAAGTGATAACATTATAGTATTTGTCTTTCTCTGTCTGACTTATTTCAGTAAGCATAGTACCCTCTTGGTCTCTTCATGTTGTTGCAAATGGCAAAATTTTATTCTTTTTTATGGTTGAGTACTCTGTGTGTGTGTGTGTGTGTATACTCCAGAATTCCTTGAGAATTCTTTCTACTAGGTTTCCCTGATGGCTCAGTAGTAGAGAATCCACCTGCCAATGCAGAAGATGCAGGTTCTATCCCTGGGTTGGAAAAATCCCCAGGTGAAGGAAATGGCAACCCTCTCCAGTATTCTTATCTGGGAAATTCCATGGACAGGGGAACCTGGCGGGCAATAGTCCATGGGGTCAAAAAAGACCTCATGGTTTATGCTGAGTCCATGGGGTCACATAACTTAGCAACTAACAGGGAGGCCTGGCGTGCTGCGATTCATGGGGTCGCAATGAGTCGGACACGACTGAGCGACTGAACTGAACTGAACTGAAATAACAATAACAAATATAAAATTTTACCTTGTCATTTAATTTATTAATAATAGTTATTTAAAATTCTGTGGCTTGGCTTAGAAGTTCAGTCTCCAGTTCTCCCAATTTCTGTGAACCTAAATAATAACTTCTTTCCTCTCATTAACCTCTAGCTGAAATTTAACACTTCTTTAATTGCGAAAGCAGACAACAAAGTCACAGGTACACCTGCAGATTTCAGGTATTTTTGTAACACGTTGCCATTGTTACAGATGCTTCCATGGTTGCTCAGATGGTAAAGAATTTGCCTGCAATGCGGGAGACTCGGTTTCGATCCCTGGGCGGGAAAGATCCCCTGGAGAAGGGAACAGCTACCCACTCCAGTATCCTTGCCTGGAGATTTCCATGGACAGAGGCTATAGTCCATGGGGTTGCAAAGAGTTGGACATGACTGAGCGACTAACATTTCACTTTAACTTTCATGCTCATCACTGCTTTGAAATTGCAGTAGCTATTAGACCCGCCTCTAGGCATAGTTACTTGATACATTAGTCTAGAAGCTCACATATTATGTCACAAATTAACAAAAAATATTTTTATAGTTAGTTCTTTAAAAATGATTTCCATGGTGTGTGTGGTGTATTTTTTTTATAATGTGTTTAAAAAACATGCTAAGAAGGGCCCCATAGACCTCAGATTATGAAGTGGTCCAGGCACAGAAAAAGTGGTTCTGTACAGTGTAGGTCAGATTGTGTCATTTCTCACCTCAATATGCTCTGCTGGATTTTCTGTCATTTCTTCCAAAGAGAGTGAAACCAAGGTCTTTTTGGTGGCTTACATGGCTCTCTGCACCAGCCTACTTGCTGCCTTCTGACCTTTGGTTCCTTTTGCTCTCTTTGTTACAGCCACATTGGGAATATACCAAGTATTCTTTTGCTGCAGATCCTTTCTAGTAATTTCCTGATAATATCTGCGTAACTTACTCCCTCAGTTACCTGATAGACACTTCAGTCATTTACTTCCTGACCACTTGATTTAAAACATTTATTCTTGCCCCCTTGGTACTTACTCTGCCTTCCCCACTGTTTTTCCCTGTACACTTGCTGTCATTTTTCATATTTTACGTGTCAATTAGCCCAGTATTGATTTTGGGCCGGGGCTTACCAAAGTCCTCTGTTACTGACAGGTTGGCCCTTCAGCAGTAGTTAGGCTAACCTTGAGAGCTGTTGTCCTTCCCGTGCGTGACTTTCATCCCTTCTACCACCACCACCGGTTCATTTATGAACCTGCTGCATTGAGAGTAGAGTGGATGATGACAAAAGCCAGCTAATGTCAACTGAACTGGCCAACTCACTTTGTCTGCATGGTGGTTCATTGCCTCTTTTAAGTTTGATGCTTTCTGGGATTAACATGTGATACAAAGAGCTTCATTTTTGATTTCTACTTTTGTTTATCTTTCTACATGGATCATCCCCATATCTTCTTTTCTCAGTCTCCTGATCTTTTCTACCTTTCATCTCCTGGAGAGCATGTCTAACCAATGTAGTTGATGCATTTTGCTCACCCGAAACAGTTAACATGCTATCATGGAGATCTGGGACCAGCATGAATTTCTTTGTATTGTCCAGGTCATCCAGGTCCCTTGGGATTATATTAAGACAGGGGACTAGAAAGTTAACATAGATCTAGTTCAAGGATGTGAATGTATGCTGCTGTTGATTTACATGTGAATGTCCAGTGCTTTTGGTCTTCCTTCCTAATAGAGGTAGAAACACCTGCTTTGCGGGATCAGTGACTGCACAGCACTTCCCTGAGAGAGCAATAACCCTGTCTTTATATGCTGCCAGATAGACACTCCAACTTCCACACTATAGTCTTTACTTGGTGATGACCATCCTCAGACTTTCATTTACTTTTTTCATTGTATTTACTGCCGCTAGCAATAGCTACCTAGTTCGATAGTCCTTTCAATTACTTCTTTTCCTGTACTCTCAAATGCCTGAAATATTGCACCAGCCAGTGCCTTCCCTCTCACCAGCAGTTTTAGCAATGCAGTTGCACTGCTGCAGCCCATCAGGGACTAGGTACCACCAGAGAAGGGGGTCCTCATTGCTAACCAGTGCATGATTGACATCACTCTAAAATCTTATTTTGGAATAGCTCCATAGGTCTACTTTTGATATCAACCCTCTCTGGTTTGATTCTCCCAAGACATACTTTGAAGCTTCAGGATTTGCATGTAGGAGTTTTGTTGAGGATTACTTCTGGAATCAGCCCCTATGAGAGAAGCTGTGAGGAAAACAGCATTAGGAAGATGGAGGATCTGAATTGCCAGGTGGTTGCAACAGCAACCTCAGCTGATTTCCACAGGGAGATCTGAAGCTGGAATAACCCTTCTGAGGTATTCCCAGTTGAACCAGAGGGCTGGGCCATTTTACTGCACATTGACCAGTCCTTAAATGTGGGCTACTTTGGGATAGTAACATAACCTTGGATGAGGGAGTTCTCTGCAACTCAGAAAAATTCCTGAGACTTCAGCTGTAAGCCACCAGCAGGCCAAATCCTGGAAGCTGGGGAATGCGTACTTCAGTCCTGAAAGGACTGATGTGTGTGGTCACCACAGCATCCACTATAGCCACAATGGCAGGATCACTTTCAGTGGGGTGGTGAGGGTGAAAAGGATACTCTGTGTGTGTGTATGTGTATGCTCCATTGTGTCCGATTCTCAGTGACTCATGGAGTGTAGCCTGCCAGGCTCCTCTGGCCTTGGAATTTTCCAGGCAAGAATACTGGAGTGGGTTACCATTCCCTTCTTCAGGGGATCTTCCCGACCCAGGGACTGAACTCACGTCTCTTGTGTCTCCTGGATTGGCAGACCAGATTCTTTACCACTAGTGCCACCTGGGTGCTAGAGAAATAAGGGAGGAGATGAAAACTTGTTTAGACAGCTTAGCTGAGAAGGGGAGGAGAGAGAGGTTAGTCATAGGTTCCTGAGGAGACTGGAAGGGGTGGGATCCAGAATATAGGTAGATATGCCTTGGGCAGGAAGAGGTTCATTTTCATCATTGTAATCAAAGAGAAGAGTTCAGAAGCAGATACATTTATAACAGTAATGAGAGTACACCAAGGCAGTCCTTATATGTTTCTTCTGGGACAAATCAGGAAGAATCAAGAACTAGAGAGGGGGAGTTGTTTGGGTTGAAGATTTAAAGTGAGTAGAGAAGTTTTTAATAGATTGCTGTGGAGAGTGGGAGGAGAGCTTAATAGGATAGCCACTGGTGTTGAGGGCTCTTTTGGGGTTGATGCTCCTGATTTTATAAATTATCAATTTGTATAGTTGAATGACTTTTTTTTCTAACAGTGCTTAATGGAGTGAAAGTATAAACATACTCTGTGTCTTACCAGAATTTTTTTTTTTTGCTTAGCCATCAGATCAAGTCATTACAGTACAGTAACACGGGAGACATGATACTTGTTGTATCTGGAAGCTCTCAAGCCAAAGTGATTGACAGAGATGGTTTTGAAATAATGGAATGTATAAAAGGAGACCAGTATATTGTGGATATGGCCAATACCAAGGTAAGTATGACCCAGAATATTTTAGTGAATTTAATTAATTCCATGCACATTTATTCACATCTTATTGTTGCTGCCATAATTTCTGCTATAAATTAATGCAGTGTATTTCAAACTGCCCTCTGCTGAAGTCTACTGAAATACCTCTCAGTCCTACTGAGGGTTGCAGTCTCATGCCTATCCTTTTGTTTATTGGCTGTTCATTGAGTGTCCAGTGTGTGTTAGATGGTTCAAACAGCATTCAGATATAACTTACACATAATGCTATATGCAATTGTATTGAAATGGTGGCTTGAATAGTGTTTTTTTTCCCTTCATATATTCTACTAGAGTTTCTCTCCCCTCATCTTAAAGTCACCTCCCTAAAGATTCTACCAAAGATGCTTTTTTTTAGGGTGATGGTGATAAGGAAATAAAGCAGGCGGTGCTCCAGATCAGCCTCTCTATCTTACACTCAAATCGTTCTGTTTTTATCTGTTTGATTTGAAGCTTTTTGGGAATCCCAGACTTTATTTACACAATGAGTTTGTAGAAATGAAAGCTCTAAAAACTCTTATTTAACTTATTCTTTTTTACTTTATGGTTACCACAGACAATTTTTCTTTAAAAATGTAAGGAAAAGGTTTTTTTTTTTTTTTTTGCTAGTTTCTAAGCTCTTACTAATGATTTCAGCTGTTCAGGGCTTCTTACATTATAAAAACTAAGACTTTGTGGATTTAGGTTTTAGCCAAGAAAATTTCAAGAAGAAAGGGATCTGGTGGTTCTGTATCTGGCTGTTTCTGCAGTTTCAGTTTCATACATACACATGCACACACACGTGGGCTTATTTTGTGGCTCTGTGGGAAAGAATCTCCCTGCAGCTCAGGAGTCGCAGGAGACACAGATTCAATCCCTAGATTGGGAAGATCCCCTGGAGAAGGACATGGAAACCCCACTCTAGTATTTTTTCATGGAATATCCCAGGGACAGAGGAGCCTGGCGGGCTACAGTCCATAGTCTCACAGAGTTGGACACGACTGAGTGACTTAACATACAGGCACATATATAGATGGCTCAGAATCTGCCTGCAAAGCAAGAAATGTGGGTTCAACTCCTGGGTCAAGAAGATCCCCTGAAGAAGGAAATGGCAACCAAGTCCAATATTCCTGCCTAGAAAATCCCATGGACTGAAACCTGGTGAACTACATGCAGTCCATGGGGTCAAAAGGGTCAGGCATCACTTAGTGACTGAACATATATATATATATATGTGTATATATATATGTGTATATATATATATAGTACATATAGTAAGATTATTGGGAAAGTAGAGTGAAGATGGATAAATCTATGTAGATATATAGGAAATTAAAATATTAAGTTAATTACCAATATGTAAAAAACAACTGTATATTATAACATAATACTGT
>SJYT01046420.1:566433-587473 GCA_006410635.1 Cephalophus harveyi | reverse complement strand
CAAATATAATTGACTATTTATTTAAGAAATACTATTTTTAGCTTAATTATACTCCTTGACTTGAGTGATGGGTTTTAGAAATGCAAGTATTATTATTTGAAGGAAGCAGATTTCATGGGACACTTTTTCTTAACTTTTAAAACATTTTTCTGATTCGAAGAGTAGTTAATAACTTGTGGCTTTACTGGAAAGTTCAGCCAATAGAGCATTAAAAGAAACTATTAAATATATCTGATCTGTTATGATAAAATATTATGTACTTCAAATATAAACAGGGCTTTCTAATTATGTTATTAAATTGTTATATTGTTAGATTTTTATCTCTATGTCTTTATGTGAATGTATTTTTTGGGGGGTATACTTCTGCTGCTAAGTCCCTTCAGTCGTGTCCAACTCTGTGCGACCCCATAGACAGCAGCCCACCAGGCTCCCCCGTCCCTGGGATTCTCTGGGCAAGACACACTGGAGTGGGTTGCCATTTCCTTCTCCAGTGCGTGAAAGTGAAAAGTGAAAGTGAAGTCGCTCAGTCGTGTCCAACTCTTTGCAACCCCATGGACTGCGGCAGCCTACCAGGCTTCTCCGTCCATGGGATTTTCCAGGCAAGAGTACTGGAATGGGGTGCCACTGCCTTGGTGTGTGTATATATATATATATATATATTTCTATTACATATTGCATTACAGTGAGAGTATTTATATTTATACTTTAAAAAACTAGTTTATTGAGTTTTTAACAGTAATTTTTATTGACTGTTACAAATTTGAAAAGGAAAAATTACTCATAATTCTACAACCCAAATATAATCGCAATTAAGATTTCAGTTTTTGTATACCTTTTTTCCTTTATGCATCTGAAAAAACATTTTTTTCTGATCACACGAGAACCTTTACATAAGGTATTGTTTGGAGCTAGTCGAGTGGAATGCGAGGCCTCAGAGTGGGAGTGAGGGCCAGGGGGGCCTCCTTCAGCCAGAGAGATTACAGTTTTGTCTGTTTTCTGTATTGAAGCTCTTTCTAAGATATTCTTTGAAAATCAGGTTCTGATTCTTTAAAATATGAAGATCACTGATCCTCAAGTTCCTGGGATTTATTGCTTATATTATCTGAGAAGATGGGACATTACTTCTTCAGTTTTAAATCACTAGGAAGGTATGACAAGGATAAACAAAAATCAACCCTTAAACCATTCAAAAGCATACTTTAAAAACTGTAGTTATATTGTCATCTAAAACTCATTTATTCTAAACCAGAATTTTAGTATATTGCTTCCAGTCAGAGAGTGTTTTTTTTTGGCCCCCCACAGCATGTGGGATATTACTTCTCTGACCAGGGATTGAACCCAGGCCTCTGCAGAGGAAGTGCAGAGTCTTAACCACTGGACCACCAGGGAAGTCCCAGAGAATGTTTTTCTCTATTTTTTAAACTCGTAGACCCATACTTTACCTTCAGCCATTTAAAATGGCTCTGTGCCATTTATTTCATAATTACTTAGCTAAAGTGGAAGAGGACAGGCTCAGGGGCCCCTATAGCACTTGGACATTTTAGTGGGCCATTTCACTATGATTGTAATTACGGAGATTAGAAGTTTTATAAGGAATTTTGGGAAAAAGTTACTTTCAAATGCTTTATTTATGTTTGAATAGTACATGTTGTTATTCTGATATAAAACCTCTCCAAAAAATTGCCCTTATTATTTGGAAATGAAATATTTTAGTCATGTCTTTTTAATGGTAAATATTGTTTCTTAGGAGTAAAATATTATAAACTGTGAATTTTAGGTATATTTTTATTTCCTCAAGCAGTTGTAACTGGTGGTTTTAACTGCAAATATAACTCTAAAAAATGAATTCATTTAAAATACATTGTGTTTCTTTCCAAATTCTGAATATTTCCAGAGCTTTTTCTCTAATAGAAACTCCATTACACTGGTTTCTATCCTTTTGACATAGCCCCATCATTTCGGGGGTACTTTCTTACATTCTGGCACAACAAAATGTTCCTGGCTCACCTTGTACTATTCTGTTCTGATTTTTCTAGCATTCCATGGCTCTCTTGAATTGAAAATTCTATTTACAAATCAAGATCTAGGGCACTGCTTATGTTCATTGTTGCTGAGGTGTTAATCTTCTAGACTGTTTCAGAAGAAAGAGTTGGGGCTGGAGGGATAAACCAACCAACCAAAAAATAAGCAAAATATATAAAAAAATCATGAGTTCACTGTGATATGTCCAATTTGAATCCAGCTTCCTAGCCTTTCCTCATTCAGTATTTGTATTTCACTTCTCCAGTGAAAAACTTGTCCTCTAGCATCACGAGTGTATTTACTCACTTGTTCAAGGTCCATATAGTCAAAGCTATAGTTTTTCCTATAGTCATGTACAGATGTGAGAGTTAGACCATAATGAAGGCTGCGTGCTGAAGGATTGATGCTTTTGACTTGTGGTGCTCGGGAAGACTTTTGAGAATCCCTTGGACAAGGAGATCAAATCAGTCAGTCCTAAAGGAAATCAACTGTGAATAGTCACTGAAAGGACTGATGCTGAAGCTGAAGCTCCGGTACTTTGGCCACCTGATGTGAAGAACTGACTCATTAGAAAAGACCCTGATGCTGGGAAAGACTGAGGGCAGGAGGAGAAGGAGGCGACAGAGGATGAGATGGTTGGATGGCGTCATCGACACAGTGGACATGAGTTTGAGCAAACGCTGGGAGATAGTGAAGGACAGGGAAGCCTGGTGTGCTCCATGGGATCTCAAAGAGTTGGACATGACTTAGCTACTGAACAACACCTCCTATAGTACATAGAAAGTAATTTCAAAATTGCTACATAATAGTCCCTGTAGGGAGAATTCTTATGTGGCACCCAAGATTCCCTGCCCCTCTCCTTGAGTGTGGATGTGATCCATGAGTATAATGAGATCCTTCTGCAATTAGATTATATTGTCTTCACAGTTAACTTTAAGAAAGAAAGATTATCCTCAGTGGATCTTGCCTAATCAGATGAGCTCTTAAAAGAGATTGATCTCTTCCTGGCAAAAAAGATTTTAAAATTTGAGGGATTTGACTAGAGAGGGATTCTCTTTTCGGGCTTTGAATATGCAAGCAGAACCTGAATGATGAAGTTGGATAGATAGCTATAGCCAAGGAGATCTCCAACCAAAATGTTGAAAGTACTGCCTGGTTTTTTCTTGCTACTTACAGTAAAAGATGAGAACAAAAGGTAAATTGAGAAAAGTCTTGTTAAACAGAAACGAGTACTAGATGATTTAGTTAATTTTGAGCCTATCGGTATGGCAAAGAATGTTAAAGTGAAGAGATTGCTTCTGAAAGTGTGACACAGACAAAAAGCCCAGGATGTGCTGTATAACCTTTTGCTAAAACTTCAGAAAGGTCAAAAGGTCAGAATATTCAGTTACAGTAAAGGCTCCTTCAAGAAATGAAGCATGTGCCTCACAGATTTTATTTTCACAATCAAACCAGTTGACTTCTAGGAAGCTTAAGGATTTTATTTCTTAGCTGTTTCAGCAAGAGATATATATCAAGAAGGGATTTTTCCCCCCTATTTTTTTTTTTTTTTAATTTTTTATTGGAGTAGAGTTGATTTACAGTGTTCTGTCTGTTTCAGGTATACAGCAAAGTGAATCAGTTACACATATACATGAATCCAACTCTTTTTTAGTTTGTTTCCCCATATAAGCCATTATAGAGTATTGAGTGGAGTTCCCTGTGCTGTATAGTAGGTCCTTATTAGTTAATCTCTTTTATATATAGCAGGGTGTATTTGTCAAGAAGGGACTGTTCTGCAAAGGTTTTTGGGAGTGGCCTAGGGCTTCCCTGGTGGCTCAGAGGTTAAAGTGTCTGCCTGCAATGCAGGAGACCTGGGTTTGATCCCTGGGTCGGGAGGTTCTTCTGGAGAAGGAAATGGCAACCCACTCCAGTATTCTTGCCTGGAGAATCCCATGGACGGAGGAGCCTGGTGGGCTACAGTCCACGGGGTCGCAAAGAGTCGGACACGACTGAGCGATTTCACTTTCACTTTCACTTTGTCTAATTCAGGTTCAAGAAGAGAGGTTTCACATTTGTTGGCTTTGAAGGTGGAGGAATCCATGTAGCAAGGAAGGCGCACAGCTTCTAGATGCTTTGAGCAGCTCCCAGCTGACAGAGGCAATGAAATAGGCATCTTAGTCCTGCGACCACAGGAAGTTGGGTTCTGCCAGCAGCCTGAGTGAGCTTGGAAATGAATGCTTCCCTTGAGCCTCCACAAAGGAGTGTGGCCCTCCGAACATCCTGATTTCAGTCCCTGAGACCCCGAGCAGAAAATTCAACCTTCTGGATTGTGACTGGCCTTCTGACCTCCCAAACTGTTAGCTAATAAACTAAGAATTGTTTTAAGCCCCTAAGTTTGTGGTAATTTGTTACCCAGAAATAGGAAACTAATACAGTCCTGCAAATACCAAACATACTAAGTAATAAAGAAAGTCCCCAAGGAGGTGGTAGTGAGGGAGATCAAACATAAGAGCAAGACTTAGCTTTGAGTGGGAGGAGGAAATTTATTTACATTGGAAATAGAGGGATGGCATGGGGCTCATATGCAGGTACGTTTCCTTAGATAAGAAGTTGAAGGTGTCACCATGTAGCCACTAAATCATTTCCTAGTTTTGTGTTGGGAAATGTTGGAATGAGGCCTAATGTAGAATAGTAAAGGCTTAGAATAGCTATTGATAGTATGAGAGAAAAATGGTTAAGACTTGTGGGAGCATTCAGGGTTACAAAATCTATAGTTATTAGAGATAGTATTTGGCATATTCATATGATATTCTTGGGCTTCCCTTGTAGCTCAGCTGGTAAAAATTCTGCCTGCAATGCAGGAGACCTGGGTTCAATCCCTGGGTTGGAAAGATCCCCTGGAGAAGGGAAAGGCTACTCACTCCAGTATTCTTGCCTGGAGAAGTCCATGGACTGTATAGAAGTCCATGGATTGCAGAGTCGGACACAACCTTTTTTTAAGGCTTCGCTGGTGGCTCAGACAGTGAAGAATCTGCATGCAATGCAGGAGACCCAGGTTTGATCCCTGAGTAGGGAAGACCCCTGGAAAAGGAAATGGCAACCCACTCCAGTATTCTTGCCTGCAGAATTCCATGAGCAAAGGAGCGTGGTGGGCTACAGTCCATGGGGTCACAAAGAGTTGGACACGACTGCATGCATGCTATGATCTTCTTGAGTCTGTTCAGGAGCCTGAGGTGTTTGAATGGAGTACAATGCTGAGGAAGAGGGATTTATTCCAGGATAAAAGTTGTTCATTATAAGTACAGCAAAAGGACACTCAGGTTTATGTTGAGTGATTGGTTGAAATTTAGAATGTTGAAAAGAACATTTATGATTCCAGAAAAAGAACCATTTGTAGACAGAGTTAGCTATAGTTGGAGCTACTGCAATATCTTGGAGAAGAGGTCACTGGAGTTGAGTCGATCAAAGAAGAATGACTCTATCTCTTTGGTATCTTCAAATGTATTTAAAAATTGCTCAGTAGTTAGAAAGATTTGAATTTCAGAGTCCTTGATTCATAGAAGGGAATGACTAAGAGTGTGATGGATTACACAGGGTTCAGCAGACTGCAGTCCGTGGTCCAAATCCAGCCTACACTGTTTTTGTAAATAAAAGTTTTACTGGAACACAGCCATGCCTATTCATTTATTGTTGTCTGTGATTGCTTTTGTGCTTATGATGGTAGAGTTTGGGTAGTTCCCTCAAAGACCATGTGACCCAGAAAGCCTAAAACAGTTACTGTCTAGTCCATCCTAAAGGATTTCAATCCTGAATATTCATTGGAAAGACTGATGTTGAAGCTGAAGCTCCAGTACTTTGGCCACCTGATGTGAAGAGCCAACTCATTAGAAAAGACCCTGATGCTGGGAAAGATTGAAGACAGGAGGAAAAGGGGATGACAGAGGATGAGATGGTTGGATGGCATCACCAACTCAATGAACATGAGTTTGAGCAAGCTCTGGGAGAAGATGAAGGACAGGGAAGGCTGGTGTGTTGCAGGCCGTGGGGTCGCAAAGAGTTGGATATGACTGAGTGACTGAAAACAAGTCCATTAGAGAAGAAGGTTGCCAACTCCCAAAATTAGGCTATGAGCATTTTCTCCAGCAAAATATACTGACACAAAATTTTGCTGACAATTTTAGGAAGTTTGAAGATTCCTGAAGCCATGAATGGACTCCAGTTAAGAAGAGCTTTTGGATTAAAGCTGATAGTACATTCCCTGAGGCATTTCCTCTCTTCATAGAAGTTGCCTCTGCTAGTTAACTCACTATGCCAAAAACATGGGCACTTTGATTTTACGGGTCACAGAGCCTCACCTCATTCAGTGACTACAAATGGCACTGTGGTGGGGCAGCTGTCACAGCTTTTGTCATGAGGCTGCCACAGGGGTATGGATTGATAACTGTAGATCAGCACACCTCTGTGCACGTGAGTACATGAGTGCATGTGAATTAGATGAAACTTAGACTGCAAGGAGATCCAACCAGTCCATTCTGAAGCCCTGGGATTTCTTTGGAAGGAATGATGCTAAAGCTGAAACTCCAGTACTTTGGCCACCTCATGCGAAGAGTTGACTCATTGGAAAAGACTCTGATGCTGGGAGGGATTGGGGGCAGGAGGAGAAGGGGACGACCGAGGATGAGATGGCTGGATGGCATCACGGACTCGATGAACGTGAGTCTGAGTGAACTCCAGGAGTTGGTGATGGATAGGGAGGCCTGGCGTGGTGCGATTCATGGGGTCGCAAAGAATCAGACACGACTGAGCAACTGAACTGAACTGAATAGTTGTCGTGGCTTGATAACGTCCTCTCTGTATGCACAGTCCAGCAGATTACGTGAAATAAATAGACGCTTCATCTTTCTACTAGGCTCTTTCCAGACTGTTAAATAAAGGAAGGAAATTTTTCCCCCCCTAGGATTGCCTATGTTTAGATAAAGGAGAAAGAGAGAAAACCTAGTTTATTTGATGAAAAAGTGTTTTAGTCACTGACTGTTCTTTAATAGGTGTCACTTAAAATTTTTTTTCCACTAATGTGAGCCATGATACGGAATCTGTTTAGATTCATTTAAGAATCCTCAGTTGAACTTTATTATGACTAATTTTGGTCACTGTTTTTTAACACAAGGGTACTTAACATTCCCATTGCCTTTGTCATACTCTTGTCTTTACAAACAAGAAACACCATTCATAGTCTTTTAGTATTTCTTCAGTTTAACTTACTATTTGTGTTCGTATTCTGTGTATTTAACAACTACGGTGATCGTGTTTTATGTTAATGTCCTCTGTAGTAGGGATCATCTTCTTTTGGTCCTGTTAGAAATATGCTTTATATTTCTAGATGCTATTTCAACTCTAATCAATAAATATCAGTAAAAGACCTCTCTTCTGCAGCCTGCCTTCAAGACCTGCATAGCTTGGGTTTCTGTTAGGACAAAGCATAGGAAGTGAGATTCCAAATGGGAGGAGATATAGATAGATAGACAGCTGATTGGCATTGATGTATGGCAGAGAACACCACAGCATTCTAAAGCAATTATCCTCCAATTAAAAAAAAAGCCACCCCCAAAAGCTATACTGCAAAAAAAGAAAAAAGAACTGGACTGAGTTATGCCCATTGTGCTGAGAAGCAGTGACTCCTGAGTCTGGCAGTAGAAGAAGGTGGTAAAATAGGAACTGACTGGGAGGTAAGCCTGCTACACATGAGATTAAGGGGCCAGGAAGAGATGTCAGTGGAAGTGGAGCTGAGTTAAGCTGAGAGGGAGAATAAAAGTGTGAAGTAGTGTGCAAGATTGAGGAAGCCAAGGCAGTTTAGGATTGAAGTCCCTGAACACAGGGCATGTCTCATGGATATTGAGGTGTTCCTTTTGTTGCAAATGATGAGCTATTTTCTGGGGCCAGAGGTAGATGTTTAATGAAGTGAAACTAGATCAGGTACTTATTTACTACTTGGCACTAAAAGTTCTTTTTTTTTCTTAAATAAGCCAAGACAGACAAATTTCTGTTTTGGAAAGAGATGAATAGGATCTCTGACAGTTCTACAGATTTTAATCTATTATCCATGCAGTTTAATTACTATCTTTTAGTACCTTAGGTGCACAGGGTCAGATGGTAAAGAATCCACCTGCAATGTGGGAGACCTGGGTTTGACCGCTGGGTTGGGAAGATCCTCTGGAGAAGGGAATGCCAATGTACTCCAGTATTCTTGCTTGAAGAATTCCATGGACAGGGAGCTTGGCAGGCTACAGTCCGTGGGTTCACAAAGAGTTGGACAGAACTGAGCGACTGACACACACTTCAACACTAACTCACTTATCTGTTCACGCCACCCCACCATCATGTGATTCATAACTGGTGGTCAGTTCTCAATTCTCCTAACACTGTAACTCAGCAGTGTTTGACACAGTTGATTATTCTCTCCTTCTTGCAACATTTTTTTACTTCCTTCTTTCCTTCTCACTGAACATCTGTCCCATTGACAAAACGTGTTTTGCCAACAAAGCTTTATGAATAAAGCTGCTACTAACATTAACATGTAATTAATTTTGAAAAATGGAAAAGTGTGAGTCTTCCAACTTTGTTCTTTCTTTTCATGATTATCCTTGAGTTAAAATTTCTTGAAATATTAAACCAATAAGAATTAAAATAAGAATAAAATAATAGTAAAAATATTCTTGAAATAATAAGATAATTCTTGAAATTTTTTATTCTTTTAATAATAATTCTTGAAATTTTTTATTCTTTTAAAAAGTTTCCAAATGGTTTTGCCATACATTGACATGAATCCACCATGGGTGTATATTAGCTCCCAATCCCGAATCCCCCTCCCAAAATGTTAAGTTCTGTTTCCCACTCAGCATACAGGACACGTTCCCAGGAGCACACCTCTCCCCCACCTCTGCCCTGACCACTATACCTGAGGGCATGGCAGCAGGAGCAGGAGTTGAGGCAGGAGGTGTTCATGGAGGAGGCTGAGAGTACCAGGGGGACCGTGTCCAGTGGGGATGTTCCCTTCCCTGATAAAGGAAAATGTTTGTTTTCGTTTCAATATGAAGCTTGCTTTCTGTCTACAAACATGGCCAAGCAGAGCCTCCCTAAGACACACTGCATCCTGTTTAAGTTAACAGGCCTTGGTTTTGCCCTGAGTGAAGAGCGTTTCCATTTATCTTCAGATGAAGCATGCTTGGCACAGTTCCACCAACTTTGAAGTCAACATGCTAACTATTTCAGAGCTAGGACTCCTAGTAGAAATACCTTTAGACATCAGACAAAGATATATACAAAAGGTAACGTGAAAGTTAATTGAAAGATGAGGTCTGAGGATACTGAAAAGCCCTAATACACTTCAGAGCAAAGCCTCAGAGTAAAAGGTGTGGCTGGGAGGGAAGAAGGTGGGTAAACATGGCCCTGGAGAAAACATAGATGACCTGAGAACACTCACCTTCAGCCACAGAAATGGGAAATCCATCTTTTACTTTCTGTAGCCAGAGCTTAACGAATGCGTGACTTCTGCTATATTTTAAATGGATAACCAACAAGGACCTACTGTACAGCACAGGGAACTCTGCTCAGTGTTACGTGGCAGCCTGGATGGGAGGGCAGCCTGCGGGGAGAGTGGATACATGTATGTGTATGGCTGAGTCCCTTTGCTGTTCACCTGAAACTATCACAACATTGTTAATCAGCTATATACTCCAATACAAACTAAAAAGTTAAAAAAACAAACCACAAATGTGTGATTTATACTTTAATTGTGAGGAAGATAAAAAAGCATTCATCCCCTGAAACATGCTTATTTTTTCTTTTTTAAAAATGCACCTTTGTAAGTTTAGGCTTTCTAATGTTATACTGATGCTTCACAAACATATTTCTACTGGTCATTTAACTCCAGTGGCGAAAGCAAAGGAAACACAGCTTAAAGTAAGCACCTGCTGCATGGGCGCTGTTTGAGACAATAAAAAATTTTAATGGTAAACGAAAAAAAAAAAAAAGTTTCCAAATGAATTATATGACCAATTTTTCACTTTGTGGTAGCATTTTATTAAAAAAAAATTAAAACAGTTTGGCCATGCTGTGAGGCTTGTGGGATCTCGTTTCCCTGACTAGGGATCATACCTGGGCTCTGGCAGTGAAAGTGCCAAGTCCTAACCGCTGAGCTGCCAGGAAATTCCCTCTGTAGCATTTCTTTTTAAGCAGGCCTACTGGTGACAAGTTCTCTTAGTTTTCTTTCATCTTAGGCTGTCTCTATTTCACCTTTGCTTCCAAAGTACATTTTCTGTACATTTAACTTGGCAATAACCCCAGATATGCAGATAACACCACCCTTATGGCAGAAAGTGAAGAACTAAAGAGCCTCTTAATGAATGTGAAAGAGGAGAGTGAAAAAGCTGGCTTAAAACTCAACATTCAGAAAACTAAGATCATGGCATCTGGTCCCATCACTTCATGGCAAATAGATGGGGAAACAATGGAAACAGTGACAGACTTTATTTTCTTGGGCTCCAAAATCACTGCAGATGGTGACTGCAGCCATGAAATAAAGACACTTGCTCCTTGGAAGAAAAGTTATGACCAACCTAGACAGCATATTAAAAAGCAGAGACATTGCTTTGCCAACAAATGTCCATCTAGTTAAAGCTATAGTTTTTCTAGTAGTCATGTATGGATATGACAGTTGGACCATAAGGAAGGCTCAGTGCCAAATAATTGATGCTTTTGAACTGTAGTGTTAAAGAGGACTCTTGAGAGTCCCCTGGACTGCAAAGAGATCCAACCAGTCCATCCTAAAGGAAATCAATCCTGACTATTCATTGGAAGGACTGGTGCTGAAGCTGAAACTCTAATACTTTGGTCACCTGATGTGAAGAGCTAACTCATTAGAAAAGACCCTAATGCTGGGAAAGATTGAAGGCAGGAGGAGAAGGGGACGACAGAAAGGTGTTTGGATGGCATCACCAACTTGATGAACATTAGTTGAGCAAGCTTTGGAAGATGGTGAACGACAGGGAAGCCTGGTGTGCTTCAGTCCACGGGGTCGTGAAGAGTCGGACATGATTGGGCAACTGAACAGTAACAACAGTTTTTCTGTTAGTACTTTAAAAATGTCTTTCATTAAAAATTTTTTGTTGTTAGTTCCTTTTGTTTGGCTTTCACTTTGATTCTTAAATCTGTATGTTTACCTTCTCACCACACTTTGGAAATTTTTAGCCGTTATTTCTTCAAATATTTTTCTGCATCTGAGTCTTATATAACAGGAATACTAAATCTTTTTATATAGTCTCAAACATCTTTATGATTCTGCTCATTTTCTCCCTATTTTTTTTTCTTCTATTGTTTGGATTAAATTATCTGTCTTCAAGTTCACTGACTCTATCCTCTGATGTATCCATTCTACTGTTTAGCCCCTCTAGTGAATTTAACTGTTTATGTTTTACAGTACAAATTTCCATTCTTAAAAAGTAGTTAATTTTTCTTTGCTGAGCATGTCTGTCTTTGCTTTTTTTCAAAACTGTCTGCTTTCCCTTTTTGTATCATGATTGTAAACACTGATTTAAAGTATTTTTCTGAGAATTCCAACTTTTGGGTCATCTTGTGCACATTTCATCTTATTTCCTGGGGTTTCCCAGGTGACACTAGTGGTAAAGAACTTGCCTGCCAATTCAGGAGACATAAGTGACATGGGTTTGATCCCTGGGTCGGGAAAATACCCTGGACGGGGCGTGGCAGCCCACGCCAGTGTTCTTGCCTGGAGAATCCCCAGAGACAGAAGAGCCTGGAGTTCTGAAGTGTCTCAAAGAGTCAGACACGACTGAAGTGACTTAGCCTGTCTTACTCCTTGAGGGCTCGTTAGGCTTTCTTGATTATTTGTATGTTAATTTTGGATTGTATTCTTGACACTTTGAATGTTGTGTTATGAGATGCAGGTTCCTGCCTAAAACTTCTGGAGAATGCTAGAAGTTTTTTTTTTTTTTTTGCTTATGTGAACATGTGGTTTCTTTTTAGCTGACAGTCAACCTGATTAGTTTTAGACTGTACGTGCTGACCTGCCTTATGTTAGCTATTTTTGCTTCGAATATAGGTTTAATTTCCAAATTCTTTATGCCTTTGTGTGCTATTCTGATTTGTCTCGTGTGTATGTTACCCAGGAGATGATGTGGAACCTTGGTGGTAGTCTGTGGTGTTTTGAGATCTCAGTGTTTTTCCTAAGTTGCTTCTGACAGTTTTCATATATTACACATATGAGCTCACCTCAGCAGTGAGCTCAGTACTGTTTATACAGATTTAAATGATATTTTTGTCCTAGCTTTCTTACTTCTTAAGCCCTTAATTTCCCCTTTGCCCTCTGTTGTCAGAGGTTTATTGTTCTGATGTTCTTGCTGGAAAACCAGAAGCTTACTCTTGTTATGTTGTGTAGTAGTTCCTATAACTAGGTATGCCTCTGGGCAAAGCTGGAGTGGGAAGGGGACATCATATTTTCCCCACCCCTCAGCAGCTGCGTCTGTGAGTTGGTGGGAAAGGGAGTACTGCTACTCCGTGCTGGCATTAATCCTGGTGTAAAGCACAGACTATCAGAAAGGTTCTGTCCTACAAATGCTGCTGTGTGGTGAGAAGCCTTAGGTGATGGATCAACTGAGTTGCTAATGTTATCCTGGTAGAGGCATGGAACACCAAGTGTCCCACCTCACTGGGGCTGCTGTCTGCTGCTTTGGGGTCCAGGGAGGAGGCGCGCAGTTCCTCTTTGTTACTGG
Source organism: Cephalophus harveyi (assembly GCA_006410635.1). Classification (NCBI taxonomy): domain Eukaryota; kingdom Metazoa; phylum Chordata; class Mammalia; order Artiodactyla; family Bovidae; genus Cephalophus; species Cephalophus harveyi. Next base: position 574,682 of record SJYT01046420.1, on the reverse strand, counting down.
CCTTTCCCTGGTGTAGGGCCAGGGAAGTCAATATTCCTCTTTTGTTTTTGCAACAGACTTTTCAGAGAGCAGCCAGAACATATATATATTTTCAAGTATTTATTTTGGTGTAATTTCAAATTTACAGAAAAGTTGTAAAATATAGTACACAGAGCTTCTTTCTACTCTTTTTTTCAGAATCACCAATTGCTGACATTTTGTCCCACTGCTTTTGCCCCCTATCTCTTCCTCCCTTTTACCCATAACTAACACAAACACTCTCCCTCCTTATCCTCTCCCTTCCTTCTTCCCCCCTATTTATACATCCCCCAGGCACTCAGGCATATATGCATACGTACATACATAAAAATTATGTATGTGTGTTTAATTTCACCCAACTTTTGAAAATAAGTTGCAAACATCATGCTCCTTTGTTCTTAAATTCTTTAGTTTGGTTTTCCTAATAACGTTTCATCTTCTTATATAATCATGATTTTAATATTGATAAAATACTGTTATTTAATCCATAATCAATAGTTTCATCAGTTAGCTCCATGCTCTCCTTCATAATTATTTTCTCACCAGCTTGATCATCATACCTTTTGTCTCCTTTAATTGGGAGTAGTTCCTATACCTCCCCACCCCCGCAACTTCTTTTTGATTTTTTTTGACAACTATAACCCACATTATTTTGTAAAGTGAAAGATTCAGTTTTGTCTGTTTTTCCTCATAATTAGAGTCAGGGTATGCATTTCTAGAAGGACTGACCCCAAAATAATATTTTACTCTCCTTGCTTCTTCATATCGGAAAGTACCTTATACCTACCAAATTTCTTTAGTACAAGTTGCTATTACCTTTTTGTAATTGCTATGTAATTTGCAGGGAAATCTTGAGACCATGGCATTATCCTGTTCATTATCAGACTTTCCTCCATTGGTTTTAGAGTCCATTGATGGTTTTGTTTGAATCGGTTATTGAATATTACTCTGTTGATTGCAAAATTGTGCAAAAATTTTTCTGTCATTTATCTTATATTTATTAATCAGCATTCTGTAAGGAAGAGCTTTCTCTTATTTATTTCTTTATTAATATGCTTTCAAGGGTTCTTATTTTAGATAGTGGTTTACAATCATTATTTTCATTATTTATTTTGATACCCTAATTGTTCCAGGTTTAACTTGTGAAAGGCCCCTCCAATTTTCATTTTATCTTTTTAGCCTATCCTCATCATTTTTGCAACACTCTCTTATTTTTTTTAAGATAACCAAATATTATGTTTCCATCTTGTACTTTTTCTACCTCAGCCCCAGAAAGAATCATTTATCCAAGGAGCCCTGGTTCCTTTAGGGGAGGATGTTATTTGGCAACCAGTGTCTCTTCACTACATTTGCTGAGGTGTTATTGTTTCTAGACATTTGCAGCATGTAAAGCGAGAGAATAATTTAGAAATGTACATTTACCCCTGTATTTACATCTACCTATTAAAAACCATGAGGCTCTTTAGTTCTTCACTTTCTGCCATAAGGGTTGTGTCATCTGCATATCTGAGGTTATTGATATTTCTCTCAGCAGTTCTGATTCCAGCTTGTCTTCGTCCAGCTCGGCATTCTGCATGATGTACTCTGCATACAAGTTAAATAAGCAGGGTGACTTATATAGCCTTGACATACTCCTTTCGATTTGGAACCAGTCTGTTGTTCCATGTCCAGTTCTAACTGTTGCTTCTTGACCTGCATACAGATTTCTCAGGAGGCAGGTCAGGTGGTCTGGTATTCCCATCCCTTTCAGAATTTTCCACAGTTTGTTGTGATCCACACAGTCAAAGGCTTTGGTGTAGTCAGTGAAGCAGAAGTAGATGTTTTTCTGGAAGTCTCTTGCTTTTTCAATGATCCAGCGGATGTTGGCAATTTGATCTCTGGTTCCTCTGCCTTTTCTGTATCCAGCTTGAACGTCTGGAAGTTCACGGTTCACATACTGTTGAAGCCTGGCTTGAAGAATTTTGAGCATTACTTTGCTAGCATATGAGATGAGTGCAATTGTGTGGTAGTTTGAACATTCTTTGGCATTGCCTTTCTTTGGGATTGGGATGAAAACTGACCTTTTCCAGTCCTGTGGCCACTGCTGAGTTTTCCAAATTTGCTGGCATGTTGAGTGCAGCACTTTCACAGCATCATCTTTCAGGATTTGAAATAGCTCAACTGGAATTCCATCATCTCCACTAGCTTTGTTAGTAGTGATGCTTCCTAAGGCCCACTTGACTTCTCTTTCCAGGATGTCTGGCTCTAGGTGAGTGATCACACCATNGTGCAGAACTTTCACAGCATCATCTTTCAGGATTTGAAATAGCTCAACTGGAATTCCATCATCTCCACTAGCTTTGTTAGTAGTGATGCTTCCTAAGGCCCACTTGACTTCTCTTTCCAGGATGTCTGGCTCTAGGTGAGTGATCACACCATTGTGATCACATCTGGTGGCTCGGTGGTAAAGAATCCACCTGCCAATGTAGGAGACCCCGGTTCCGTTCCTGGGCTTGAAAAATCACCCAGAGAAGGAAATGGCAACCCATTCCAGTATTCTTGCCTGGAAAATCCCATGGATAGGGGAGCCTGGCAAGCTATTAGTAGTCTATGGGATCACAAAGAGTCAGACATGACTTAGCAACTAAAACAGCAACAGCAAGGACTACTGTAACAGATTACCACATAGTTGCTCACTTAAAACAGTAGAAATTTGTTCTTTCAAAATTTTGAAGGTCAGAAGTCTGAAATCAAGGTATTGGATGGCCGCATTCCCTCCAGTGGCTTTGGGAGAGTTGTTTCTTGCCTTTTCTAGCCTCTGGTGACTCTAGGCATTCCTTGGCATGTGGCTGTGAAATTGCAGTCTCTGCTTCCATCTTCTCCTCTTTGTTTCTTCTCTTCTTTCTGTGTCTTATAAGGATACTTGAGAATACTTGTTACCAGATTTAGGGCTGACCCAGACAATCCAGAGATTCTTAATTATATCTGAAAATGTTATTTTTCCAAATCAGGTCCATTCACAGGTTCCAGCTATTAGGATGTAGACATATATTTTTTTAGGGGGGCACCATTCAACCCACTACAGGGTTTATAGTGTCTTGGGTTATTACCTTCTTTTTGTCTTTTCAGTGTATTTGTTATTCATTTGCAATGCAGTGGTGTTTACTTGTTTCTGTTTGTTTTAGATTTCTTCCATCCTTATTTATTTGAATATGTAAAACATTAACACAGTGTCAAGAGTCAAGAAGTTAATAGATATAGCATTACAAATTATGGTGAGTGTTATCAAGGAAATGGACAGGTACTCTGGTCGAGAAGAGTGGAGCAAGCCATATTTACTTAGCTAGAGGGCCAGACAGTACTTACTTGTATAAGTGGCATGTAAACTGAGATTGAAAGAGCAAGGAGAAGCCAGTCATGTAGAAGCAGAAAAAGAGCTTTCTAGCGGACAGAAAAGCATGTGTAAAGGCTCTGATGTGGGGAAAGAGCTTTAAGTATTCGAGGATATGAAAGACCAGTGAGGTGTAGTGAGTTCTGGCAAGGAGCACGAAGTAAGTGAAGTTGTAAAGAAAGCTGGGGTGGAAAATGTCAGTTTTTGTACACTATGTAAAGAGGTTGAAAAACCAGTGAGGATAAAAAGCTGAGACATTTTTAAAAGCATATTTTTAAAGGACTATATTGATTGCTTTGTGGAGCACATTAGGCAAGAGTAAAAGTAGAGAGACTAGTAATAGGTCTATCATACTGCATAATAAATGATGTAGAGATGTATTGGTTCATATAAGAGTTGTAGTAGTGGGAAAGGAAAAAAGTGGATAGATTTGGGATGTGTTTGGGGCTGAACTGACAGGACTAGCTAGTGGATTGGATCTGGGTGTATAGAGAGAGGAGGGTTTAGGGGTTATGGTTATTGGAATATTTAAGGATTACTTCCCAGTTTGTGGCTTTCCTAGTGGCTCAGATGGTAAAGAATCTGTTTGCAATATGGGAGACCTGGGTCTGATTCCTGGATTGGGAAGATCCTCTGGAGAAGGAAGTGGCAACCCCCTCCAGTATTCTTGCCTGGGGAATTCTGTAGACAGAGGAGCCTGGTGGACTACAGTCCATAGGGTGGCAAAGAGTTGGGCACGGCTGAGTGACTAACACTTTATTTCCAAGTTTGTAGCTTTAGCAACTAGGAAAGAAGTTTATTGCAGATGGAGTGGGCAGTAAGAATCAAGACTCTGCTCAATGTTATGTAACAGCCTGGATGAGAGGGGATTTTAGGGGAGAATGGATATATTTATATGTATGGCTGGATCCCTTTGCTATTCACCTGAAGCTATCACAGCATTGTTAACCAGCTCTACTCCAATATAAAAGAAAGAGTTTATTTTTTAAAAAGAATCAAAATTACTCTGTTGAACCTGTTATATTTGAAATGCCTCTTACATGGAAATGTCAGAGTTGATAGTTGACTATATATATATTCAGCTCAGAAAGGGAAAGTGGAATCTCACAGTTTCTATCTAGTCTCTCCAGGCACTTCTTCAGTCCTTTTTTTCCTACTGCAGGAAGAGATTCAGATCTCTGGTCACTATTTGTACCTTGTTAACATGAGCAGAAAGTCAGGAGTTGGCCAGATATGATTGAGGCATTGCGGGCAGCTTGAACTGGAGATGATCTCCAGGCCCATGTGTGGGTATTCCAGTTCAATTCAGTGTTTCCAGAGAGCTACAGTTTAAAACAGTAGAAATCTGTTCTTTCAAAATTTTGAAGGTCAGAAGTCTGAAATCAAGGTATTGGATGGCCGCATTCCCTCCAGTGGCTTTGGGAGAGTTGTTTCTTGCCTTTTCTAGCCTCTGGTGACTCTAGGCATTCCTTGGCATGTGGCTGTGAAATTGCAGTCTCTGCTTCCATCTTCTCCTCTTTGTTTCTTCTCTTCTTTCTGTGTCTTATAAGGATACTTGAGAATACTTGTTACCAGATTTAGGGCTGACCCAGACAATCCAGAGATTCTTAATTATATCTGAAAATGTTATTTTTCCAAATCAGGTCCATTCACAGGTTCCAGCTATTAGGATGTAGACATATATTTTTTTAGGGGGGCACCATTCAACCCACTACAGGGTTTATAGTGTCTTGGGTTATTACCTTCTTTTTGTCTTTTCAGTGTATTTGTTATTCATTTGCAGTGCAGTGGTGTTTACTTGTTTCTGTTTGTTTTAGATTTCTTCCATCCTTATTTATTTGAATATGTAAAACATTAACACAGTGTCAAGAGTCAAGAAGTTAATAGATATAGCATTACAAATTATGGTGAGTGTTATCAAGGAAATGGACAGGTACTCTGGTCGAGAAGAGTGGAGCAAGCCATATTTACTTAGCTAGAGGGCCAGACAGTACTTACTTGTATAAGTGGCATGTAAACTGAGATTGAAAGAGCAAGGAGAAGCCAGTCATGTAGAAGCAGAAAAAGAGCTTTCTAGCGGACAGAAAAGCATGTGTAAAGGCTCTGATGTGGGGAAAGAGCTTTAAGTATTCGAGGAAATGAAAGACCAGTGAGGTGTAGTGAGTTCTGGCAAGGAGCACGAAGTAAGTGAAGTTGTAAAGAAAGCTGGGGTGGAAAATGTCAGTTTTTGTACACTATGTAAAGAGGTTGAAAAACCAGTGAGGATAAAAAGCTGAGACATTTTTAAAAGCATATTTTTAAAGGACTATATTGATTGCTTTGTGGAGCACATTAGGCAAGAGTAAAAGTAGAGAGACTAGTAATAGGTCTATCATACTGCATAATAAATGATGTAGAGATGTATTGGTTCATATAAGAGTTGTAGTAGTGGGAAAGGAAAAAAGTGGATAGATTTGGGATGTGTTTGGGGCTGAACTGACAGGACTAGCTAGTGGATTGGATCTGGGTGTATAGAGAGAGGAGGGTTTAGGGGTTATGGTTATTGGAATATTTAAGGATTACTTCCCAGTTTGTGGCTTTCCTAGTGGCTCAGATGGTAAAGAATCTGTTTGCAATATGGGAGACCTGGGTCTGATTCCTGGATTGGGAAGATCCTCTGGAGAAGGAAGTGGCAACCCCCTCCAGTATTCTTGCCTGGGGAATTCTGTAGACAGAGGAGCCTGGTGGACTACAGTCCATAGGGTGGCAAAGAGTTGGGCACGGCTGAGTGACTAACACTTTATTTCCAAGTTTGTAGCTTTAGCAACTAGGAAAGAAGTTTATTGCAGATGGAGTGGGCAGTAAGAATCAAGACTCTGCTCAATGTTATGTAACAGCCTGGATGAGAGGGGATTTTAGGGGAGAATGGATATATTTATATGTATGGCTGGATCCCTTTGCTATTCACCTGAAGCTATCACAGCATTGTTAACCAGCTCTACTCCAATATAAAAGAAAGAGTTTATTTTTTAAAAAGAATCAAAATTACTCTGTTGAACCTGTTATATTTGAAATGCCTCTTACATGGAAATGTCAGAGTTGATAGTTGACTATATATATATTCAGCTCAGAAAGGGAAAGTGGAATCTCACAGTTTCTATCTAGTCTCTCCAGGCACTTCTTCAGTCCTTTTTTTCCTACTGCAGGAAGAGATTCAGATCTCTGGTCACTATTTGTACCTTGTTAACATGAGCAGAAAGTCAGGAGTTGGCCAGATATGATTGAGGCATTGCGGGCAGCTTGAACTGGAGATGATCTCCAGGCCCATGTGTGGGTATTCCAGTTCAATTCAGTGTTTCCAGAGAGCTACAGTTATTTTCCTTCTAAGTCATTTAGATATACACATTTTACTGCTTTGAGTTTAGCTTTGTTTTGGACCCTTTCAGAATAAGAGGCCTTGCTAATATTACACTAAAAAGTATTAGGCTCTTTTCTGCCCCATTTGAACCTGAATTATTGTATGAGACCGCTCTAACTTACTTTGCTACCTAGGACGGAAATGTGTGAGTGCACGTATGTGTGTTTTGTGTTTGAAATATATATTCTGCGATGGATTTGTAAGTATGTCAGTTTTTGTACCAACATCACATTGTTTTATTTACAGTGTTTTTATATCATGTTCCATGCTTAGTAGGGCCAATCTTCCTGAATCATTTTAAAAATGCTTTTTCTTTTCTCACATACACATTTTAAAAAGTGAGAAATTTCCCATCCCCCCTTCCATCCTCTTGCTTTTGTCTTGTTTACCTGTAATACTTCCTATTCTCTTTAATTCTTTCCCACTGACTTTTTCCCATTGTCTTTCTTGTTGTGAATTTTCTTTTTATTTCTTTCCTAAAAAGAAGCTGTCATTTTGCTCTCTCTTTCCTTGCTTTCTAAGCATCTGTTATATTTAAGCACTGTACTGATTCTTGGGCAGAAGGGGTTACATGGTGAATTAAAATTAAAATAAAGTGAAATAAACAAAACATATTATGAAATTAAAATAAAATAATATCAGTTTGTAATTAAAATAGTGTGCCTTGGAGAGGACTAAAAAGTTTTACTTTTAAGCACACTATGTCAACTTTTGGTCAGTTTGTTTATTTTTACATTTTTTAAGGATTTTTTCCCTTTTTTTCTATTTTTTTTTTTTAAGGGTCACACAGCAATGCTTCATACTGGATCATGGCATCCCAAAATAAAGGGAGAATTTATGACTTGCTCAAATGATGCGTGAGTATTGTTGATGATTTGTCTGATACATTTTTGTATTTCAGTATTTTCTTTAACATTTGTATTGTAGTAGTTCTGCCAGTAAAGTAAGAGATAGGATATTAAGAATCCTGATGTTTATATATTCTTGTTCTCAATTTTGCCTTGAATTCAGCTGACATACAAGGTTTGCTTAAATGAATATGAAAGTTGTAAAAATGAGAGTTGGTATGAATTCCAGTAGAGTTTATTAGGGAGCACAGTGGATCAGATTGATGCTATTAAGTGGACTCAAATGACTCTAATGTTTGTTACTTTTTATAGTAAAGACTGATTTCCATCTGAATCTAATAGCTTATATAAATTTGTTGCTTAAATGATGGTTTTTTGGTAGTAAGAACCGAAAAAGTTGATTAAATGGTTATTAAGATTCTTTTGAATTATATTTGTTGGCTTAGGATTCAAGAATATTACAGGGAATATTTGAACAGCTTTTTCCTATATTGTTATATTGTATCGTTCATTTTTAGTATTGAGTAATTTACAAGAATGAGTTATTTGTAATACTACAGAGAAAATTGCAGTGAAAAAATCTTTAAAGTAAAAACATTTATATGGTGTTATTTAG
>SJYT01046420.1:549168-565636 GCA_006410635.1 Cephalophus harveyi | reverse complement strand
AGGATGAGATGGCTGGATGGCATCACGGACTCGATGGATGTGAGTCTGAGTGAACTCCGGGAGTTGGTGATGGATAGGGAGGCCTGGCGTGCTGCGATTCAAAGAGATAAAATATCAACTGCACATCTTTCAAGCTTCACTCTCTTTTATTAAGGATTATTTAGGATTTAAACTAGGATCATTTCATCAGACTTCACTGAGCTCATATCAGTAATATCCTCTTCTCCTCCCTTTTCGCCATTCACCTTTTATTTCTCCTTCCTTCTCCTCATTTTGGGCATCTGGGAGAATACATTTTTTGGATAGTATAGCCATGGCGTAGAGAGCCTCTCGATACAGTTATCCACCTCAGCACCTGTGTGTTGTCACAGTTTTATGTATTTAGTGTGGGCACACAGTGAATGCTTGCCAGGCTATGGCTTTCAGCAGTGTAGGAGGACAGGGGGAGCCCTGGCGGGCCAGTCCCAGCCATTCACGTAAGGAGCACAAGTTACAAATACATTTCGATCCAGTAGGGGTGAGGCATCAGCATTTTTGAGAAATTGTTCCAAGGGGGCACTCAATATTTTGTTCTGGCCTCGTATACCAAATTAAATTATGGATGTTTCTTCTGAATATGAGTTGGAAATGCTAGTGCTTTTACTTCTGAGTTTTATGAGTTTTAGTGTGAAACATGATCCTAGGATCATGTTCTGGGATCATATTCTTACTTCAATTTAGACATGAAATAGAGAGAGAGAGAGTAATATGGCAGTCTTTTTGGTTTCCCCAAGTTTACTGGAATGAAACACAGACAATAAAGCAGAGCTTACTACATTATGCTTGGAAGTAAATGTTAACAAAAACCAGATGGTAATGAAGATGAAAATGCATTGCTTATCCAGAGGAAGTCATTTCTCTTTGTGAATTTATATAATCTAATAGGGGAGCATTTTATAATTGGAGTTGTAATAGTGTACAGAGTGAGAATACAAGCGATGCAAGTGTACAGAATTCGTATTAAGCAAGTTGCAGCTCAGCAATGAATCAGATGCTTCCACTTTGCAAGTTTTCCATTGCTTACTCAGGAGTTTGTATTACAGAGGAATTTGTTCGGATCTCTCGTGATTTGTTATCTCCATATCTGAGCATAGGCTTCTTAAGAGTACTTTACACTTGCACTCGCCTGAAACCATGGCATTGCTGTCTGATCAAGCTCTTACCCTACTGCAGGATGAAGGATCTGGTGGAGGCAAATTGAGTTGTCCCAGCTGAGGCTATCCTAGATCATATTACAGTCAGCCAAGTCCCAGATTTGTGAGAGACCCCCAACCTAGATTAGCAGAACTGATCACAGACACATGAGGTAACTCAGATAGGACAGAACCACCCCCCTAACTGGTAGACACATAAACAGTCATACATGTCTGCTGTTGCTTTTTCTTTAACTTTTAGAAACTCTGCTTATCTATTTTTTTGAAATACAGTTGATACACAATGTTGTGTTAGTTTCTGATGTACATCAAAGTCATTCAGTTATACATGTATGTGTGTGTGTGTGTGTGTGTATATATATATATATGCTCTTTTTCAGATTCTTTTCTGGTACAGTTTATCACAAGATATTAAGTATGATTTCCTATGCTATATAGTAGGCACTTGTTTATCTGTCTTTTATGTAGTAGTTTGTATCTGCTAATCCCAAACTTCCAATTTATCCCTCCTTATCCTCCCCTTTCCTCTTTGGTAACCATACGTTTGTTTTGCACATCTGTGAGTCTTTTTTTTTTTTAATTTTATTTATTAAATTTGGCTGCACCTCAGTGGGATCTTTAGTCACAGCATGTGGGCTCTAGTTCCCTGATCAGGAATGGAACCTGGGCCCCCTTCATTGAGAGCACTGAGTCTTAGCCTCTGGACCACCAGGGAAGTCCCTGTTTCTGTTTTGTAAATAAGTTCATTTGCATCATTTTTAGATTCCACATGTAAGGGACATCACATGATATTTGTCTTTCTCTGTTTACTTGATTTAGTATGATAATCTCTAGATCTGTCCATGTTATTAATACTGTAAATGGCGTTATTTTGTTCTTTTTTAATGGCTGAGTCATATTCCATTGCAGAGAAGGCAATGGCAACCCACTCCAGTATTTTTGCCTGGAAAATCTCATGAATGGAGATGCCTGGAAGGCTGCCGTCCATGGATGGCATAGACTCGCGTCCATGGACTCGCTAAGAGTCGGACACAACTGAGCGACTTCACTTTCACTTTTCACTTTCATGCATTGGAGGAGGAAATGGCAACCCACTCCAGTGTTCTTGCCTGGAGAATCCCAGGGACGGCAGAGCCTGGTGGGCTGCCGTCTATGGGGTCGCATAGAGTCGGACATGACTGACGTGACTTAGCAGCAGCAGCAGCATATTCCATTGTGTAAATATACCATATCTTCTTTATCCATTCATAAATCGTTGGATACTTATGTTGCTGCCATGTCTTAGCTATTGTATACAGTGCTGCTGTGACATTGGGGTATTTTTCAAATTAGAGTCTTCTTTGGATGTATTCCCAGAAATGGGATTGTTGGCTCATTTGATAACTCTATTTTTAGTTTTTTTAAGGAAACTCCATGTTGTTTTCCATAGTGACTGCACCAGTTTACATTCCCACCAACAGTGTAGGAGGGTTTCCTTTTCTCCACACCATCTCTAGCATTTATTATTTAGACTTTTTGATGATGTCTGTATTCAAAAGCAGAGACATCACTTCGCTGACTAAGGTCCGTCTAGTCAAGGCTATGGTTTTTCCAGTAGTCACGTATGGATGTGAGAGCTGGACTGTGAAGAAGGCTGAGTGCCGAAGAATGTATGCTTTTGAACTGTGGTGTTGGAGAAGACTCTTGAGAGTCCCTTGGACTGCAAGAAGATCCAACCAATCCATTCTGAAGGAGATCAGCCCTGGGATTTCTTTGGAAGGACTGATGCTAAAGCTGAAACTCCAGTACTTTGGCCACCTCATGCAAAGAGTTGACTCATTGGAAAAGACCCTGATGCTGGGAGGGATTGGGGGCAGGAAGAGAAGGGGACAACAGAGGATGAGATGGCTGGGTGGCATCACCGACTTCATGGATGGGAGTTGGTGATGGACAGGGAGGCCTGGCGTGCTACAATTCATAGGGTTGCAAAGAGTTGGACACAACTGAGCGACTGAACTGAACTGAACTGAGACCCGAAATTCTGAAAATAGTTTTACTCAAACTTGCTGTTGATTATGGTGAAATATGCTTATAATAAAAGACATAATTTACTTATATATATGTATATATATATATTTTTTAAGTCATAGTCGTAACTAAGATTTATTATAGCAAAACGGTATAAAACAAAATCAGCAAAGGGAAAACGTATACAGGACAAACTCTGAAGGAAATCAGGCACAAACTTCAGAGAGTCCTCACCCAGGGGAGTCACACAGGATGTGCTGCATGCCTCTGGCAATGAGTTTTGTTTTTGTTTTGCTATATAGGTTCTCATTGGCTATCTGTTTTATCCGTGGTGGTGTATATATGTCAACTCCAGTCTCCCCATTCGTCCCCTCTTGGTGTCCATAAGTTTGTTCCTACATCTGTGACTCTGTTTCTGCTTTGCGAATAAGTTCACCTGTAGCATTTTTCTAGATTCCACATATAAGTGACATTAGATGGTATTTGTTTTTCTCTTTCTGACTTGCTTCACTCTGTATGACAATCTCCAGGTACATCCATGACTCTGCAAATGGCACTGTTTCCTTCCTTTTTATGGCTGAGTAATATTTTAAATCTCTTTTCTTTATAAGTTCTGAGAATGATGAGAATTTAATCTCAAACTGCTGCTGTAATTGAGATGTGCACATTTTGCTGTTAGTTTGATTTAGTTTCTATTGACAATCTTTTTCTCTAGGCTTGAATGGAAAAAAAAAATAGAGATCTTTTAATTTTATCGTGCATTCATTTGGTTCATACAAATTCATTACTCTCAAAATAATTTCCTTTTACTCTATTTTATTTCTCTTGAGAAACACATAGTAGGTAAAAAGTCTGTAGATTTTAAAATAGTGATAATATCTCATTGCAGAGCTATTATCATCATTGTTATTATCATCTTTAATATTATCAATAATAATTGGCAATATAATCATTAATATTATTCATTAATAACCACAATTATGAAAGCTATTATTATTACTGTTAATTTAATATAATTATTAATATTAAGAATTTCTAAGAATACAAATTCTTTAAAAGATTAGGTTTAGAACTTAAATTAGGGTTTATGATTGATCAAAATCCTGGAATGTGTCTTATTTGGAAAACAAAATGAATAGTTATTGAGAACTATGCAGTATTTGGGGCTCTAGAACTAGTTTACCCTTAGAAATTGTTAAGAGCCTAAAATAGGGCATTATTTAATCAGTTTTTTTTTTTAATGACTTGAAAACACATCAAAAACAGTTCAGATAATTTTTGATTTCATGGTGACTGAAAGTAATTGGGTGGTGATCTTAAGTAGCTAGCACTAGACGTAGAGGAGAAATTTCATATTTTACCTGTGACTTTATGGGTGAATTATGTATTACTCTGCTAACTGATGATGATGTGGTTTGACTCACTAGTAAACCTTATTTAAAAAAAAATTTTAAACTGTAGCACAGTTTTTTAGTGTTTTTAATGAAACAGATGCAGAGCTGGTCTTTTTTTTTAAGTTGAGATATAATGTCATTTATGTTTTGTAAATCAAAATATGCTAATAAAGTATTACCAAGGGAGTTGAACTTACTGAACAGGTGAGAGTTATATACAGTTAAGCATTTTAATTTCATATAAATTTTAATTTTTAAGCTCCTACTTTGCTTGAACAGCCTTTGTTTGATTATAATTTTCCTAGTACTTTCAACTTAGGTATATTTTTGTCATGTGTTTACAGTATGATACTTCATCTTATTTCTCTAGGAATTATACAAAAATTTAATGTCACATTATCCTTGATTTTTGTTGTTGCTGTTCAGTCGCTAAGTTGTGTCCCACTCTTTGCGACCCCTGCAGCTTGCAAGGCTGTCCTTCACTCTCTCCCTGAGTTTGCTCAAATTCAGTGATGCCATCTACCATCTCATCCTCTGTCGTCCCCTTCTCCTCTTACCCTCAATCTTTCTTAGATCAGGGTCTTTTCCAGTGAGTTGGCTCTTTACATCAGGAGCCAAAGTATTGGAGCTTCAGTCCTTCTGATGAATATTGAGAGTTGATTTCCTTTAGGATTGACTTGCTGTCCAAGGAACTCTCAGGAGTCTTCTACAGCACCACAGTTGGAAAGCATCAGTTTTTCGGTGCTTAGCCTTCTTGTGGTCCAACTCTCATATCCATACATGACTTCTGGGAAAACCATAGCTTTGACTAGATGGACCTTTGTTGTGATGTCTCTGCTTTTTAATAACACTGTTTAGGTTTGTCATAGCTTCTCTTCTAAGGAGCAAGTGTCTGTTAATTTTGTGGCTGCAGTCACCACCTGCATTGATTTTGGAGCCCAAGAAAATAAAATCTGTCAGTTTCTACTTTTTCCCCATCTATTTGTCATGAAGTGATGGGACCAGATGCCATGATCTTCATTTTTTGAATGTTCAGTTTTAAGCCAGCTTTTTAAACTCTCTTCTTTCACCTTCATCAAGAGACTCTTTAGTTTCTCTTCACTTCTTGCCTTTAGAGTGGTATCATCTGCATATCTGAGGTTGTTGATATTTCTCCCGGCAGTCTTGATTCCAGCTTGTGATTCATCCAGCCCAACATTTGTCATTATGCACTCTGCGTATAAGTTAAATAAGGGTGACAGCATACAGCCTTGAGTACTTCTTTCGCAATTTTGAACCAGCCCGTTGTTCCATGTCCAGTTCAGACTTGCTTCTTGACCTGCATACAGGTTTCTCAAGAAACAGGTTAGGTAGTCTAGTATTCCCATCTCTTGAAGAATTTTCCAGTTTGTTGTGATCCATACAGTCAAATGCTTTAGCATAGTCAATGAAGCATTTAAATTTTAGGTAATTTTTATACAAAATGTTTAGTGTACTATATTGCTTTAGCATAGTCAATGAAGCATTTAAATTTTAGGTAATTTTTATACAAAATGTTTCGTGTACTATATTGCCATATGTAACAAGAGTAAGATTGACAAAAACGGAGATGAAGTTCAGATTTATGTTTTACTTTATTTGCACACTTTTCATAGTTGTTAATCAGTAGCTTGTTTTGGCTGTGGGAATATCAGTGCTGAACAATAATTTCTATCTAGGGATTATAAATGGTGGAAGATGCTTTTTAGTATTTTCTTTATCTTAAAATCCATTAGAAAAACATCATCAATTTCATCAATATGTCTCTTACATCAGTTCAATTTATAAAATACTTATTCATTCATTTCTTTGTTTAGTTTTAAAGAGAATGTGGATGTCTCCAAATGTTGATGAGTATACTTGTTTACTGGGATCCCTAGGTTAACCAAGGATTTGATAGAAGGTGGTTTGAATTTTCTCCAGGGATTTCTGGGCCAGGCACAGTAGCTTCCGTACAGCTGGTCTACTCCATGCGTGACTGAATGGATATGTATGTATGACTAATATACCAATGCTGTTATGGTGTGTGATGGCCCTCTTGGCCATTTATGAAGTAGTTGTTTATGAAGAAGAATATTGTTACGGTGAAAGTTGTTGAATTGAATTTAGTTGCAGGAATGGGAATAAAAGATGTTTCCATAGCTTGCATTTTTACCATTATTGAAACTCATAATTCAAATTCAAATGTTTCTTTGTTTTGAATGTCTTAACTATAATAAGTGATTTTTCCTTTTTATCTTACCCTTTCCATTTCTCTCCTAAGTTTCTGTGACTACATGGCAAATGTAGATGTATACTGTTTCTGAATTCTTTGTTTTCTATTGTGTTAAAACTGTTGAATCCATTACCAACTTTGAAAAAATTGTCATCTCATCTTTTCAGTTTCACATTTATAGAGTTGATGAAGTTAGGGCGACAGATTATCAGGCACTTTGCTACAAAGTGTGAATAATGAGTTGCCCTTTTCCATTGCTTCTTTTTAACTTCTAAGTTTATATGACTTGTAAAACTATTTATGTCTTATAAACTATCCTTTCTTGTGATGGTACTTCTAAAACTTGTCTTGAGGAAAACGTTAAATTTTGTTACTGCTTTTAAGAAAGGCTCCAAGTGAAAATTGTTTATTCTTTTCCTGATAATATTTTTCCGTTTTTATAATAGTAATAAAATCAAGTAGACTATAAAGTAGAAATATCTCATAAATTGTTAATTACAAGCTTCCCTTTGATACATGTTTCCTTAATGGGCTGTGTTCTCTTAATCTGAATAAAACAAATGATATTTTTAGAAAGCTGTACTAAGTTATCTATAAATAGAACTAACAGACTTTTTTAACAACATTTCATATGGTCACTTACATCTTACAATAACAGTCTGTGTTTTCATGAAGGGAATAAGGCTCACTGATGACATTTTCTCCAACAAAAATGTGGTTACATAGCTTTATCTCTACATAGAATAACTGAAGAAGTAGAGCAGCTTCTGGTTTATATCACATAACTATGTTGTAGTTAGCATTCTGTATCTTTCTTAGGCGGTTTTACTTATAGGTGCCAAATAGGCCAAGGATTATCATGCTTGTTCATAACCCGTCACATAATTTATTTTTCTACAGAAAAATACACCCTTAAGCAAACACACAGCTTTTAACATTCTTAATTACATTCTGTTCTTGTAAAA
Organism: Cephalophus harveyi; assembly: GCA_006410635.1. Classification (NCBI taxonomy): domain Eukaryota; kingdom Metazoa; phylum Chordata; class Mammalia; order Artiodactyla; family Bovidae; genus Cephalophus; species Cephalophus harveyi. The sequence goes on along the minus strand of SJYT01046420.1, from coordinate 557,844 downwards.
TCATTTTGTTTATCAGCCAGCAAATATTTATTGACAACCCACTGGGTGCTCTGGCTTAGCTAACTTTGTGGATAAATAAAGCAGTTCTTCCTCTCATAGAATTTAAAAGACAGTGGGGAGATAGACATTTGAAAATGCTTGTGAATAGCAGTGTAAATGATGATGAGTGTAAAATGCCATAAAGGAACAATACATGAAATAGCTAAAGTATACTAGAGAGTTAGCAAAAGGTTTTTGAGGATGTGATGTTTAAGCTGAGATGTGAACGATGAGTGATTATTGGTCAGCAGAGAAGGGGGTGCCATCCCAGACAGAGGAAACATCGTATTAAAATGCCTGTTACAGGAACGGAGGGAAATCCAACGTCACTAAAACCCAGTGAGCAAGATGGAGAGCAGCATGCGATGAATTTACTTAGCTAGATGGGGGCCAAATCATGCAGGGCCTTACAGACCGTGTTGAACACAATTGGATTTTATTCCAGGGACGACTGCAAGAGCGAAAAAGGTTTTTAAGCAGGGGAGTGACACAGGTTTACATTAAAATGAATTACTCTAGCATATGCGACTTAGAAGCAGCGGCATCTCTATGGAATAAACTGAATGAGTGGAGGTTGAGACGGTTGTAACCACTATTCCAAGAATTTTATGAGTGGCTTTCATTCTGTTAGGTCAGTGATTCTTTTTTTCTGCTTGTAGGGTTTTCATATATGGAACACTCCCATCAGTAACACTACTCATCATTTGTAGTAAATCTAATCTCCATCCATATGCTACCCACACCTCAGGTGAGAATCACTGAGCTAGTCCAGCCCTTATCTAATTTTACTGATAGGAAAATTATGTTGAGAGAAATGATTTAGCCAAGGTCACACAGATAGTTAGCCACTGGTAGAGCAAGCACTTCAAGTGGCGATTGGGAAAATCTTCCAGAGCCCTTTTCACAAAATTTCTGTTAGATTTACAAAATTAGCATCATCAGTTAGAATGTATTTACTATCTACTGTGGATTGGCTATTCGAAAGTATTAAATATATGTAGCAAATTCTCTAATGTAAAGATCCAGTATAGGAGATGATAAATGAAACTGATTTGCAGCAGCAGGTTTCAGAGTATGATCCAGGGACCTGGGGAGGTCTTTTTGCTGCTTTACAAGGTCAAAACTATTTTCATCAAAATGGTAACTCATAAAAAATAGCTTTTTTTTTTTTTTTTACTGTGTTGACATTTGCACTGATGACACCAAAGCAGTGGAAGTAAAGACCCTGGTATCTTGGCCTTAGTCAAGGCAATGGTATCAAACTGCAGGAGTGTAATTATTTTATCTACTACTACATAGTTATAATTTTTTTTTAATGCCAGTTTTCCTTAAGGATGTATTTGATGAAGCAGTAGAAATCATTAGGTTTGTGAGATCTTAACCCTTGAGTACATGTCTTTATTGTTCTGTATGACAACATGGGATGGCATATAAAGCACTTCTGCTGCATACCAAAGCATGATGGCTGTCTGAAGAAAAAGCACTTGAATGGTTGAGTTGTGAGCCAATTTTTTTTTCATGGAACATTATTTTTACTTGTAAAAACTATCAGCAGACAAATTATGGTTATTCAGACTAGATATTTGAAAGACATTTTACTTTAAAAAATGAACAGTCACTGTCACTTTAACAAAAACAGTTGGCAGGTTCATGTCCCATGATGAAATTTGAGTTTTCGGGTAAAATATTTGTTATTCAGTCATTCAGTCGTGTCCAACTCATTGCAACTCTGGGGACCGAAGCACACCAGGCTCCCTGTCCTTCACTATCTCTCGAAGTTTGCACAAAATCATGTCCATTGAGTCAATGATTCCATCCAACATCTCATCCTCTGTCGCCCTCTTCTCCTCCTGTCCTCAATCTTTCCCAGCATCAAGGTCTTTTACAGTGAGTCGGCTCTTCAAAGTATTGGAGTTTCAGCTTCAGCATCAGTCATTCCAATGAATATTCAGGGTTGAGTTCCTTTAGGATTTACTGGTTTGATGTCCTTTCTGTTCAAGGGACTCTAAAGAGTCTTCTCCAGCACAGTTGTTTAATGAAACATATCAACATTTTGAAGATTTGCATAGCTCAGTGACCAACATTTTTCAAGTGACCAGTGCATGATGTTATAGAAAGGATCTCTGCAAAGTTTAAGATAAACCTATAAATTTTAATATGAATATATAAAGTGTATGATTCCAGCTTCCACATTGCAGCTAACTTAAGAAACTACCACTGGTTGAATTTTACTGCAGTATTGAAGCACATCAGCAACTATCTGAAAAGGCTATTAAAACACTCCTTTTTTCCCACTGCATACCTGTGTGATGGATATCCCTTCATGTGGTTTAACAAGAATGACATATTGTAACAGATTGAATACAGAGGTACTAAGTACTGTCCTCTACTAAGCCACACTTCAAAGTGATTTGCAAAATGTAGAACAGTGATAAATTCTTACTATTTTTGTTTGCTTTGGAAATAATTGTTATATTTTCATGAGACATTTTTGTTTATATTTTTATAAAGACATACTGACCTGCCTCTTGAGAAACCTATATGCAAGTCAGGAAGCGAATGTTAGAACTGGACATGGAACAACAGACTGGTTCCAAATAGGAAAAGGAGTACGTCAAGGCTGTATATTGTCACCCTATCCAACCAGTCCATTCTGAAGGAGATCAACCCTGGGATTTCTTTGGAAGGAATGATGCTAAAGCTGAAACTCCAGTACTTTGGCCATCTCATGCGAAGAGTTGACTCATTGGAAAAGACTCTGATGCTGGGAGGGATTGGGGGCAGGAGGAGAAGGGGACGACCGAGGATGAGATGGCTGGATGGCATCACTGACTCGATGGATGTGAGTCTGAGTGAACTCCGAGAGATGGTGATGAACAGGGAGGCCTGGCGTGCTGCAATTCATGGGGTCGCAAAGAGTCGGACACGACTGAGCGACTGAACTGAACTGAACTGAACATAGTTTCATATCACCATGATTTTTATTAATAATAAAAAATAGCAATTTTATCATGGAGAATCCTCGCAGACATCACCTTCCTGGAGAAAAGAGAGTGAACAGCACCAGCTGAAGAGACATATTGGCATCATCTGCCTCCTGGGCTTTCCAGGCAGTGCAGTAAAGACTCCATCCTTCCTGGTGCAGATGGTGAAGAATCCACCTGCCAGTGCAGAAGATGCAGGAAATGCAAGCTCAGCCCTGCGCCAGGAAGCGCCCCTGCAGACGGAAATGGCAGCCCACTCCAGTATTTTGCTGGGAAAATCCCATGGACAGAGGAGCCTGCTGGGCTACAGTCCATGGGGTCGTAAAGAGTCAGACACACACTGAGCGACGGAGAAGGCGCGCACGCCTCCTGGCAGTTGCGGAAGGCACGGCGTCACTTGTGCGGCACTTCAGCCTCAGTTTTAGCACGAGGCAACACCACACGGGCCCAGATCACTGGGCGGAACTTTCCTGAAGTGTCAGCATCATGAAAGACGTGGACAGAGCAACATGGAAGCCTGGATGGCTCCTGGGCCAAAAAAATGGCATCAATGGGAAAACTGCTTAAATGTAAATAAAGTCTGTAGTGAATCATATCATATCAATGTAATTTCTTATTTTTGACAACTGAATTATGGTTATGTAAAATATTAGTATTTTAGGAAGCTGGGTGAAGGTTATATAAGGAAATCTCTGTACTCTTTTTGCAACTTTTTCTAAGATTGAAATTATTTCTAAATGAAAAGCTAAGAAAGAGAGAGAGAGAAAGGAAGAAAGTGGCTGTTGGCAAATCTCTTCCCTTCCCTGAGGCTTACTTTCCTAACCTGAAGAGCAAGACAGCCATCCTAATCTACTTCACAGTGTTGTAAGGATAAAATGAAACAGTGCAAAGTAGCAGTGTGCATGTATTCACGCTATAAAAACTGATTTTTGCTGCCAGGAATGGCAGCTCCTGTGTCTTGAGGGTTCTACCCTAATGAGAAACATCTGGCTGCAAGCGACTTCCTCCCAGCCATTCGATATGACCTTGCCCAAGGAAATAATAATGCCAGCTTTGTGGCTGGGTGGCTGTCGTCAAGGAGATGGCGCCAGATAGCCCAAACAGCTGGTGGTAGTGACGTCACCTCCAGGCTTGGCAGAAAGGCAGGCCACGGTGAGACAGAGACGGGGCAAAGGGCTTCGTCCCTGACCAGGAAAACAGGAAAAACAACTTCCCAAATGGCCCATCTTTTGTGCAATTGATTCTATTTTCAGTTTCCAGGTTCACCAAAGGGTTTAGCACACAAGCCAGGAATATGGCCATTTGCTGAAAGGGCAGTAGATTCCTCATAAGGAGAACCCCTCCCGGCTCTTTCTTTAGAGTTTCCAAAGTATTGAACGTAACCGTGTGAGCTCAGCATGGTCTCTCCCATTTTACACAAAGGAAAATCAAGGAGGAGCCAGGAAAAGAGACCCAGGTCCCTTTTAAGTTGGGTTGGACGCCCCACTTAAGTTGGACGCCCTCCCAGAGTCAGGATCCCGGCAGCTAGACTTCCGGTCCTGAGTTGCCCACACCTAGATTCATCTCGGGGCCACGTGGAAGCAGCTGAGAGTCTGGTGGACATACCCCTGAAATACTACTGTCTAAATGTAGACCTCACCTCTTAATACCAAATTCTGAACTGGAGAGAAACAAATAGAGAGGACAGGCTTCCGGGAACAATTAGAGCTTTCAGGAAGGTTCAGAGGGACTTGGGCTCAAATCTGAGCTTTACCACTTACCAGCAGGGAGACCTCAAGAAGGTTATTTTCTCTCTTTCAGCCTCAGTCTTCCCATCTGTCAGTGAAACGAGGATAACAGCAGCACCTGCCCGGAGGGTGGTTGTGTTAGATGCAGTAGCGTTTGCGATGTCCCTAGCACAGGTGTCGCGTAAGAAACGTCACAATGTGCATAACCTCGGCCTTCCTTCCCTTCTCAAGAGCTTTCATCTGCTGGACGGAAAGTTAGTCCCTTCATTCGGGAAGTCATGATTTGCAACTCAGCCCTCCACACCGGAACAGAGCTGGTTGGGCATTAGAAGCCTTGAAATCAACACAAAGAATCTCCTCTAGATCCGTGAGGTCTTGAGACAGCCATCCAGTCCAATCCTCCCATTTAACAGCTGGAGGAACTGAGGCCCACAAGGGGTGCGGTCTGCCGAAGATCACAGGGAGCCAGTGGCGGAATCACGGCAGGAATCCTGACACCCCAGCTCCCCTGTTTTTGGACACACTCATCTTATTGAACTGTTGGTTCCAGGGAATCGAGGACTGCCCCTTCCCTGCTGCCAGCTGGTTCCTGACCGCTCTCTTTCAGGCTGTTATTTTATTGCTGATTCTGGAGGTGGTTGAAGATCTGGGGATGGAAGCGGGACGGGGCAGTGATCTGTTGCCTTCACTAAGGTGTGTGTGTGTGTGTGTGTGTGTGAGAGAGAGAGAGAGAGAGAGAGTTGGGGGGGTGCGGGAGGGAGAGAGACGGGATTACTGTTGACTAGGTAGTAAAGGAATCTGAAGTCATCTCCACATTGTCACGAAAACCTTGCAGGATAAGATGCAAACTATTATATATAGAACGGATAAACAACAAGGTCCTGCCATATAGCACTGGGAACTAGTCAATATCCTGTGATAAACCATATGGAAAAGAATCTGAGAAAGAATATTACACATGCACACACACACACACACACACACACACACACACACACGCTCAGGTGTGTCCAACTCTTTGTGACTCTAGGTTCCTCTGTCCATGGAATTCTCCAGGCAAGAATACTGGAGTGGGTTGCCATGTCCTCCTCTAGGGGATCTTCCCAATCCCGGGATTGAACCGTGTCTCTTGTGACCACGGAAGTACACACACACACACACACACATATATATATATGGGCTTCCCTGGTAGTTCAGATGGTAAAGAATCCGTCTGCAATGCAGGAGACCTGGGTTCGATCCCTGGGTGGGAGGATCCCTTGGAGAAGGGGACATATACACATACATACATATATTCAACTGAACCACTTTGCTGTACAGCAGAAACTAACAGCATTGTAAGTCACTGATACTTCAATAACTTGAAGAAACCTTGCAGGATAATATCAGCCCCATTTTCCATATTGAGTGAAGCATTCATCAACATATATATTTAAACCCCTGCTGGGTGGCAGGCACAGTGCTGGGTGTTGGAGATACAGCCCTGAACAATTCTGAATAGTCTCTGCTCTCACAGAACTTCCAGTCTAGTGCTGAAGACATTAAAAAAAAAATTATATACAGAAGTATGGAATTGCAAAATGTGGTAAGTGCCACAAAGGGGAAAAAAAATACAGGTTGCTAAGAATACAAGAAAGGGTTTGATGTAGATCAGAGTATTAAAAAGGCCCCTTTGGAAAGAATGAGAAAACTGAGGCTGAAGGAGGATGGGTACATCTACCCAGTCATTCATCTTTTCAAGTTATTTTTATCCGGCTCTCTGCTCTCCTGACAGTCTGCAGAGGAAGGTAGGAACACCGAGATGAGGAGCAGGTTGCTTTCACAGGTCAAGCTCTGCCGAAAGGATCTAGTGATTGCTGTGTGCTTTAAGAAAGGCGGCCAGGGCGAGCCGAGAGCTCGGATATACAGATAGTCCGCAGGAGCCACGGATGTGTCCTGTCGACAGACTTCATGGGGTTAGGCGAGTCTTTCCCCTCATTTGGCCTCAGTATACTGATCCCCGGAGAAGGCGATGGCACCCACTCCAGTACTCCTGCCTGGAAAATCCCATGGATGGAGGAGCCTGGTGGGCTGCAGTCCATGGGGTCGCACAGAGTCGGACACGACTGAGCGACTTCACTTTCACTCTTCTCTTTCATGCACTGGAGAAGGAAATGGCAACCCACTCCAGTGTTCTCGCCTGGAGAATCCCAGGGACGGGGGAGCCTGGTGGGCTGCCGTCTGTGGGGTCGCACAGAGTCGGGCACGGCTGAAGCGACTTAGCAGCATACCGATCCCAGGGGCATTATTCGAGCCCTACAGGTAAGAAAAGCTCACCAGGTGAGAGGCTGGAGAGGGAGTGTCACTGACCACTAGGCTCATAGGGGTGCGCGGGTCTATTTCAAACCAAGTGTGCAAATCACTCAAGTTGGGAATATGTAGGTAGGATTTTTCTAAAACGACTCCCGCACCCGGTTAACGGAGTTTCAGTTCAAGGCGGAAGCCTCTGGGACGCCCAGACCCTAAGGTTCGGAGAATACACTAGGTTAGGAGTTATGCGAATCCCAAGAGGTAGGTGCCGAGTTCCCGTCTCCCGCTTAAATTAACGGCCCAAATCTGGTTCAGCCCTCAACAAAGATGGCGCCTGCGCTAGCCTCGGCCCGCGTGCCCTCACTAAAAATGGCGGCCTAACTCTCTTTCCTTCGGTCTTGCTGGTACAAGTGCAGGCGCTCTGCCCTTAGTTAAGATGGCGCCCCGCCAGCGCTTCCCTGCCCGGTCTCCTGGCCAGGCCGGTTGGCTTCACCGCGCGCGCTTCGGCGACCCCGCCTCGTTTCCGTAGGAAGAAGCTCCGGGAAAGATGGCGGCCGCTGCGGTTTGAATTCCAGCGGCGCCGCCGGAGTCCGAACAAGAGCTGGGTCGGAGGGGGCGGGGACCTGGGGAGCCGGGCGGGCCGCGGTCGCGCGGGGGAAGCAGCGGCGCCGTCGCTGGACGCCGGCGGCACCACCTCCTCTGTCCACGATGGACTCGGCGTCGCGAGAAGACGTCCCCCTCCCCGGGACGCGGGGCGGCTGCAGGTGCGGCCCGGGCTCCGGGGGTTCGCGGCCGCCGCGCCGGGGTCCCCGCGGGTGGGGCTGCGCGCCCCCCGAGACTCGAGGGTTGCTCCTGCGGGGCTCTGAGGCTCCTGGCGTGGGCCGTGTGTGAGACGGGGTCTTCGGGGCCGATCTCTCAGGGGACCCGCCCACTGATGGCTGAGTGTGGGTGCCTGAGGGTCCCGGCCGGCATCGCCCCCGGGCCTCGTGTTTCGGGACGTACTTCGAAGAGGAGGCGAGGGCCAGGCAAGGGGCCCACTAGAGGGAGGGAGACGGGACGCCTGGGGGGCGCGGTTAGCGAGGGCTGGTTGAGGGCGGGGACCTTGAAGGTACCTGATGCTCCTGGGGGTTTGGGGTTTGCTTTCCTTGTAGGAGTGTAGTTGGTCTGTCCAGACGTTGCTTATGGGCCACAGAGTGGCCACCATGACTCAGGCCGTGGGGTGCAGTGGTTAAGAACCTTGGCGGGAGTTGAACAGAACTGATTCAAGTTCAGTTCTTTAACTAACTAGCTGTGTGACTTTGATGAAAGATGATACTTTCCCATCTGTTAAATGGGGCTCCAAAATCACTGCAGATGGTGACTGCAGCCATGAAATTAGAAGATGCTTACTCCTTGGAAGAAAAGTTATGTCCAACCTAGATAGCATTTTCAAAAGCAGAGACATTACTTTGCCGACTAAGGTCCGTTTAGTCAAGGCTATGGTTTTTCCTGTGGTCATGTATGGATGTGAGAGTTGGACTGTGAAGAAGGCTGAGCACCGAAGAATCGATGCTTTTGAACTGTGGTGTTGGAGAAGACTCTTGAGAGTCCCTTGGACTGCAAGGAGATCCAACCAGTCCATTCTGAAGGAGATCAAC
>SJYT01046420.1:499012-548887 GCA_006410635.1 Cephalophus harveyi | reverse complement strand
ATTGGAAGGACTGATGCTGAGGCTGAAACTCCAATACTTTGGCCACCTCATACGAAGAGTTGACTCATTGGAAAAGACTCTGATGCTGGGAGGGATTGTGGGCAGGAAGAGAAGGGGACGACAGAGGATGAGATAGCTGGATGGCATCACCGACTCGATGCACATGAGTTTGGGTGAACTCCGAGAGTTGGTGATAGACAGGGAGGCATGGCGTCCTGTGATTTATGGGGTCACAAAGAGTCGGACACAACTGAGCGACTGAACTGAACTGAAAGACATACTAATACATGAGTATGTTAATATTCTTGGCCATGCAGCTTGTGGGATCTCAGTTTCCCAATCACAGATTGAACCCAGGCTATGCCAGTAAAAGCTTTGAATTAGAAATTCTCCAAGTTTGTTAATGTTCTTAATTGAATCAATAAATACTTTAAAATTTTATGCTGTTGTGGTAAACATCGATAGCTACAGATACATATAGACAAAAGCTCCTTGGGTGTGTGTGAACATTTTAGTGTCTATTACTGCATTTTGCTAAATTGCCATCCATGTCAGCTTTTAAAGATTTATTTGTCATAGCACTTAATTCTACTTAATTCACAAGTAGTTTAATTCTACTTGTGACATGCAATAAAAAGTTCTGTGTGTACTATATTTCTTTAAAATATGTAACTCAGCATTTTTAGCAGCTCATATTGAGCTTCTCTAATGAGTACAGTCTAGCGAGGTTAGTATATAAGCATTGGCAGAGAAAGCTATATGTATCTTCAAAGCTCTGTGTTTTTCCATGTTACCCAGAGAATTTGCAGAATACATATTTGTACAATTTTGTAGTTCTGTTACAAGTTTTAAATGTGTAAATACATGGAAAGCGTAGTTCTTGGCACATAGTTGCTGCTCAGTACAAGTTTACTTCTATTCTGGGCTTTTTATTTTCTTCAACCAAATGTGTTTAAAATATACAAGGCCAAGTTTGCTGTTACTGTAATGCAAAGCGTGGACCATAAATTAATTCACCATCTGTCATCTACTACCTGTGAGAGCTTGAGCAACATACTTGCCCTTCTTGGAGCAGTGTCTCTATCTGTAGTTTAGACAACCTTGATTTAATTCTGTCCTTTCAAGAAAAACTTATTATCCTTGTGAAGAACAATTCTAAAACTAAATTACAGAGAAGTGAGCCACTACTAAATAGACTTTGATTAGGAAAGAGGAGCGAAAGCAGTGGGTAGTTTTAAGAGTCGTTACCAAGAGGACTGTCTCCTAAAAAAAAAAAAAAAAAAGACTCTCCTATGAGAGTGCACAGAGAAGAGACAAAAAGGGAGTCAAACAGAAATGAGACAGATGATATAGATTTGCATTCAGAGGACCTTTTCTCCACAGGCCAGAGCTAAGACATTTTCTTCAATGAAGATCAGCAACAATGTATTTTAGGAAATAGAACTGCCTTATGACCCAGCAATCCCACTGCTGGGCATACACACCAAGGAAACCAGAATTGAAAGAGATATGTGTATCCCAATGTTCATCGCAGCACTGTTCATAATAGCCAGGACATGGAAACAACCTAGATGTCCATCAGCAGATGAATGGATAAGAAAGCTGTGGTACATATACACAATGGAGTATTACTCAGCCATTAAAAAGGATACATTTGAATCAGTTCTAATGAGGTGGATGAAACTGGAGCCTATTATACAGAGTGAAGTAAGCCAGAAAGAAAAACACCAATACACTATACTAACGCATATATATGGAATTTAGAAAGATGGTAACAATAACCCTGTATGCTAGACAGCAAAAGAGACACAGATGTATAGAACAGACTTTTGGACTCTGAGGGAGAGGGAGAGGGTGAGATGATTTGGGAGAATGGCATTGAAACATGTATAATATCGTATAAGAAATGAATCGCCAGTCCAGGTTCGATCCAGGATACAGGATGCTTGGGGCTGGGTGCACTGGGATGACCCAGAGGGATGATATGGGGAGGGAGGTGGTAGGGGGATTCAGGATTGGGAACACGTGTATACCCGTGGCAGATTCATGTTGATGTATGGCAAAACCAATACAATATTGTAAAGTAATTAGCCTCCAATTAAAATAAATAAATTTAAATTAAAAAAAATGTATTTTATATCTGTTCTTGTGGGTTGGGCCCTGCATTAAGCATCATGCTTTGAGCAAAATGTACAGAGATGAATATAACATGGTCCTTACTCTCCAGGGCGCTTCCCTGTCTCTTGGGATCGTTGGCACCCATCACACTGGCAGCAAGGATATGGGAGTGGGTCATTCTGGATTGTTTCTTCAGAGGAACATGAAGTCCTGTTTGCCAGGAGACATGGATCCCATAATGGAAGACCATAGTTTTCCTCTAGTTACTTTTCAGCCTGAGAGTTAGTTCAGACACGTAGGGAGGAGAAAGTTCTTTCCCAGGTAGGATGGTGCTTGTCTTCAGTAAGTCTTAGTATCAGTTATTGGATCATTTCCTACTTTAAAATAGCCTCAATCTCTGCTTTTATGAAAGCTACTTCAAACTAACAGAGTAAACCTCACGAGTCTTAGGTGTTTCTTTATATGTGTAATGGGCAAAGAGCTTTATATACTCTGTCTCACTTAATCCTTACAGCGTTGGCTTGGAGAAGGAAGTGACTTTCTAGATCACACATCTGTTTGGAGTGGAGTAGGGATTGGAACTCATGTCTGGCTCCACTATATCACATATCTTGCTAGCTTTAGTTATCTTAAGTCCGCGATCATCTGTATCCTTTTTGCTGTATCTTCCTTCAGAATAAATGGTTGCATGTCAAGCTGATCCTGGCGGTGATGCAGTGTTTTCCAAGCTCTGTGAGACCTCTTTTGTGTCATGACCAGCCTTTTTTACAAAAGAAAATCAAGTAGAAATTGTTATACTGTATGCTGTTCCTTGAAATATTTGTTTCAGTTATGGGTGTTGGAGGGTGAGTGGGCATGTGTATGTGCCGGGACCTAGAGTGTAATGTATTTCCTTCTGTATTTTCAGAAAGTCACTCTCTGTCAGTATAGGATATGATCATAGCTTCACTGTTGTGTCTTTTCTCCAGTCTTTGGAAATATTTCATATTCTTTCTAGTTACACGGCAATGAAATGAAATGTAGTTCTCAACTTGGACCCTGGAGCCAGACTCTGCAGGTTTGATTCCAAACTCTGCCATGTGCAGTGACATTTAGCAAGTTATTTCTTGTCTCTGTGCCTCTGCTTTGTCTTCTGTGAAATGCGGTTGTGTGAACATTTGATGAATTTGTATACCTGAAGAGCTTAGGGTAGTGTTCCTTTCAAAGTAGCACTCTGTAAGTTACTTGCTGTTATTGTTGTGGTTAATATTGTTGAAATGTTTATATCTCTCTCAACGGGATTATGGAAATAATGATTTAGCAACAGCTTCCATAGCAGATGGGCTTCCCTTGTGGCTCAGCTGGTAAAGAATCCGCCAGCAATGCGGGAGACCTGGGTTCGATCCCTGAGCTGGGAAGATCCTCTGGAGAAGGGAAAGGCTACCCACTCTGGTATTCTGGCCTGTAGAATTCTATGGACTGAATAGTCCTTGGGGTCGCAAAGAGTCGGACATGACTGAGCGACTTTCACTTTCACTTTTCACAGCAGACAGTTGATTCAGTTGATTCTATTTAGTTAATTAAGCTATTTCACATTTTTCATGTGTTGCAAGAATGATAACTCTGCCATTGTTTTAGTGCAGTACTCCTTTTGTTTATACTTTTAGATTGTTTTTATTTAGCCAACACCGCCAAAGATAGCTACTAGGTCATGTACTTGTTTCAGAGTTATTGTGGAAAATAGTGAGCATGACTTTACCAGGTCTTGGCCTGTGAAAAGCTGGCTGTCTTTACAGGCTGATTTAATACTGGTCATAGTCCAGCATTGCTGACTCATAAAATGCATGTTTATGCCCTGGCCCACTGTATTCAGTTCTTTAGTTCAGTCGCTCAGTCGTGTCCAACTGCTTGCGACCCCATGAACTGCAGCACGCCAGGCCTCCCTGTCCAACACCAACTCCTGGAGTTCACCCAAACCCATGTCCCATCGAGTCGTTGATGCCATCCAACTATCTCATCCTCTTTCATCCCCTTCTCCTCCTGGCCTCAATCTTTCCCAGCAACAGGGTCTTTTCAAATGAGTCTGCTCTTCACATCAGGTGGCCAAAGTATTGGAGTTTCAGCTTCAACATCAGTCCTTCCAGAGAACACCCAGGACTGATCTCCTTTAGGATGGACTGGTTGGATCTCCTTGCAGTCCAAGGGACTCTCAAGAGTCTTCTCCAATACCATAGTTGAAAAGCATCAATTCTTCAACGCTCAGCTTTCTTTATAGTCCAACTCTCACATCCATACATGATCACTGGAAAAACCATGGCCTTGACTAGACAGACCTTTGTTGGCAAAGTAATGTCTCTGCTTTTGAATATGCTGTCTAGGTTGGTCATAATTTTCCTAAAATGCATGTTTATGCCCTGGCCCATTGCATTATGGAGAGCTAAATAAGTACTATACCTGGGTCCACCTGCCTCAGGCTCTGTGGCAGATTGGAGTATGATGTTACCATGATCAGGGAAAGGTTCACAAAGGAAATAATGTTTGAGTTGAGGGTTGACTATTTGAGTTGAAGTCTTCTAGGAAATTTAGTTAAAGGAAAATAATTCCAGCCACTAGTAAGATTTAATACCAAACTCCAAGGCCCAGAAGTCTTCAAATGGTCACAGATAGAGAGAATAAGCAGAAGCAGTGAACAGAAGAAGCTCTAGGTTGTTGTCTTCTAGGTTATCAGTTACAGATTTTTATAAAAACTTACTAGAAAAAAGTAACCAAAGGTTAAATACATGTTATAGAATTACTTGTATTATTTAAAATTATATTTTTATATAACCACCTTATAATGCATAGTTAGCAGCATTTTATTATGGTGATCATTGATAGAATATTCTTTTATTTATAGATTTGCTTCTTTTCTTCTTAGCTTCCATTAGCAGGCACCACCTAATGGCAGCTGGTAGAATTGCAGGCAATAAATGCATTGGAAAAATTCATGAAATATCACGGAGAAGGCAACAGCACCCCACTCCAGTACTCTTGCCTGGAAAATCCCATGGACGGAGGAGCCTGGTAGGCTGCAGTCCATGGGGTTGCTAGGAGTCGGACACAACTGAGCGACTTCACTTTCACTTTTCACTTTCATGCATTGGAGAAAGAAATGGCAACCCACTCCAGTGTTCTTGCCTAATATGGTTTTTCCAGTGGTCATGTATGGATGTGAGAGTTGGACTACAAAGAAAGCTGAGCACCAAAGAGTTGATGCTTTTGAACTGTGATACTGAAGAAGACTCTTAAGAGTCCCTTGGACTGCAAGGAGATCCAGCCAGTCCATCCTAAAGGAGATCAGTTCTAGGTGTTCATTGGAAGGATGGATGTTGAAGTTGAAACTCCAATACTTTGGCCACCTGATGTGAAGAGTTGACTTATTTGAAAAGACCCTGATACTGGGAGGGATTGGGAGCAGGAGGAGAAGGGGACGACAGAGGATGAGATGGCTGGATGGCATCACTGACTCAGTGGATTTGTACAGGGAGGCCTGGCATGCCGTGGTTCATGGGGTCACAAAGAGTCGGACACAACTTAGCGACTGAACTGAACTAAACTGACCTACCAGGAAAACCCCAGTCTGGTTCACAGAGTAACTTAGTGGTATGAGTTAATCTTTTTTCATAGATCTGTGGGGTGAACATGTTGTAGAGGATGGGAGTCAACAGCCAGTTGCTTTATATCCAAATTAGTGTTATATTAGGAAGTGTATATTGTTGGGATGTTACACAGGATTTAATATTTTTACTTTCTTCTTGAAATGGAGTTATATATGAGAAATGAAATCACTGAGGTTTGGTTTTTAGATACAACCTGAATAAGCTTTGAAAAGAAAAGATTAGTTAACTTAATTGACTCTATCTCCTGCTGCTAAGTTGCTTTAGTTGTGTCTGACTCTGTGTGACCCCATAGACGGCAGTCCACTAGGCTCCCCCGTCCCTGGGATTCTCCAGACAAGAACATTGAAGTGGGTTGCCATTTCCTTCTCCAATGCATAAAAGTGAAAAGTGAAAGTGAAGTCGCTTAGTCGTGTCCGACTCCTAACGACCCCATGGACTGCAACCTACCAGGCTGCTCCGTCCATGGGATCTTCCAGGCAAGAGTACTGGAGTGGGTTGCCGTTGCCTTCTCCTGACTCTATCTGATAGTGCATAATACTTTTGGTTGTGGGATGAAATGTATGATTAGCCAGCATGATAAGAAGTTAGTTGTTGTTTCAAAACAGCAGAACTGATGCTTGACATTTTATAAAGTCATTAAAAAAAAAGCTTAACAGAATCACTCATGTTAATGACCACCCAAGTAGCTGTTATAATTAATGCTGATGGGCCTTGAAGAGCATTGGCAAGGCACTGACCCTCAAGATCAGCGATGAGTTTACCAAATAAGGGCTATTTATTCTTCTTAGATAGTTTACAGAGCCTAGGACTTCTGTGGAGCGCTGGTTTTGTATGAGAGTAATAGCCAGTGTTACTGAATGCTTGCTGTGTGCCACATGCACTCTTCTCACACTTTGTATGTGTTAACTCATTTAATTCTCTGCAACAAGACAGGTTGGGCAGTTACAGGATCCCTCTTCCTTTTTTCCTTCTCTTCCTCATCTACTCTTTCTGAGGAATATGAAATCATTGCTTTGTTCTGGAGATGCACTTTGACACAGACTGAGAGATGCTGTAGTCTTAGTGGTAAGAGGAATGGTTTAAAGCTGTAAGAGTGTCAGGCGTGTTTATATGTCTTATAACGCTGTTATATGTTAACAGTGCCTTTGGTGGTTATATAGTTTCAAATGTTAGGCATCTTCTAATAAGAATTTTATTTTGGTTTATGCTAATTCTAAGTATTTTGTTAAATATATTTCCCTTGAGTAATCCATACATCAGATAATCTACCCCACAAAAGTTGACTATATAATAAAAAATGAATTATTTATATTTTCATTGTGTGAGCATTTAGAATCCTCTTGGAATTTATTTTGAAATATGTATTATATATTAATTTGTAATTATAATTTATTGCTTAATAATAATAATATTCTTAATACAATTCCTACAAGAACTCATATGACCACTGTGTTTCACTATAAAAATGTCAAATGTGTTGGGTGTTCAAGTTTCATTAGTATTAAATTTCTATAAGAGTTTCAGTCATTCTTCAATGGAAAGATAGCCCCTTTGAATGTTAAATTTCAAAAAGATATTAGACATTTAGAAGTATTTACTATGATGTAATCTATCTAAATTTTCTGACAGCTTGCAATTTACTTTTTAAAGGTACATGTTGCCCTGTTAATATCTGCTGGCTTTAAATTTTTTTGTTTTGAACTCAGCATACTTAATGTCTTCCTTTGATTCTTTAATGTACCCTTCTTGGTGAAAGTTTAATTCTCTGTTCTTCTTATGTTATTTGTAGAGATAAGTTTAAATTCCTCTGTTGAAAAAAGCAAGTGACTGCAACGATCTCATTCTTAAGCTACTAGGCCTAGTTTTGTTGCCCCTTTTCCCCTTATCCCTACCACCCTATCTTTAGCTAGAATATTAATAATTTGTCTTCCTTTGATACATGGAATTACGTGTATTGTCACCCTGTCTTCAAGCAAGACATATTGAGCTTGGATGTGACATCAATTATTTCTCCCCCTTCTCTCTTCCTCTCTCCTCCTCTTCCTACCTCTCCTGCCCTTTCTTCCCTTGCTCTTCTTCCTTCACATATCCTCCTCCTCTTTCATCTCTCCACAACAAATATTAATTCAAAGCATACTCTTGTAAAGTTGTATAGAAATACTGACTTACTTGGGTGTTACTTCATTGCTAGAAGTATGCTAATCAGAAGCAGCAGAGAAGACCTTTAGAAAGTCTTGGGAGGTTATGGATTGACTCTCATTACCCTCCAATAACACTAAGCTCCTTTTGTTTTTCTTACATTAAAATAAACTTTCACTTCTTTCAGTTATGTGATTTGTTTTGCTTTGGCTGGTGTACCTCTGTTTCACTGTATTTATTGCTTATGTTCATAACTTTTTCGAAGATAACTTTTTCAATTTTTTTAGTACCTCCCTTTTGATAGCAGAACAAAATTTTGTTATTTTAATCAGCCAATTTAAGCAAAGCTCATTATGGGGAGAATTTAGAACCCAGAAAAGCCATTCATAGTTGAGTGTTGCCAAAGTAGCTTGAATTAGGAGTCTATATAATTCAGGATGGAGAGGTACAGACCCTGCATTTATTTTTGATATGATTGTTGTAAAATACTAACATTGTCATAGTTTGCAGGACCAGATCAGAGTCAGATATTCTTCAGAATCATTATGGATTCAGCACTGCCTTTTGATCAATTATTTTCTTTCTGCTGTATTCAATGGCATCTCTCTGACCTATTGTGCTATTATGTATTTTCTCTTGGTTGAAGTTATACAGTTCTAATGACAGCTAGATCATCTGGTTCAGCTCCTTTGGTTAAGATGTGCAGTGTTTAAGCTACAGCTATATCTCCTTCCCTAGAATTCTTGATTTAAAGTCAAATATGAGAGAGTGTCTGGTAAGCTAAATATATGCTATTGTCTGTCTGTCTATATTAGATTGACACTTTTCTTTTTTTACCTCTTCTCTTCTTTCAGATCTTCAAAATTCATGCCCTTTGACAGAACGTGCAGTTTATTTCTTAGTTATTTTTTGATCACTATAGTATTTATTCAAACCAGACTGCAGCATATCTCAAATTAAATAAATGAACCTGTCTGAGGTGCTTTAATAGTTTGTCATAAAAAAACAGAGACTAGTCCTATATGTTTTGACAGCTGGAGACATTGAGTCTTCCCAAGACACCCCCCTACCCCCACCTCCCCACGCCCAGCTATTCATCATTTAGTTTATTACAAGACCAAGGCTTACAGAAGTCAGTCTTAAGGGAAAAAAAATACAGGTCAAAGCAATTTATCTAGTCAGGCAGTGGCTTTAGCTGAGTCAGCCATGTGGTATATTCGTATCCTTGATTGGCAGGCTCATGCTGTGTTCACTGTTACTGTATCAACCTCATAATTTCCTTTAATTTCATGAGGCAAGTAGTCTATTATACATACCTTTGGGGAGATCTACTAAGCTGGATGGCTATGATTGACGGCTACAGACTTAACCATGTCTCACCTCATGGGTGTTGCAGAAAGGCCATTAGGAAGTATAGTCTGTCGTACCATCCACTTAAGTGTTTTCTAATTATTTTCAACTCTGTTTTAGTATCTCTTTAATATTACTTTAAGTGCCATGAAAGCAGGAATATCTTTTATCCTCCGTAAGTTCTCCCGAAGTTTTAGAAAAACAGAAATAACCAATACAGAGAACAGAGAGATAAAATTATTTTGTTGTGGTGGTGGTTTAGTCACTAAGTCATGTCTGACTCTTTGCAACCGCATGGATTGTAGTCCGCCAGGGTCCTCTGTCCATGGGATCTCCCAGGCAGGAATACTGGAGTGGGTTGCCATTTCTTTCTCCAGGGGATCCTCCTGACCCAGAGATCGAACCCACATCTCCTGCACTGACAGGTGGATTTATACCGCTGAGCCACCAGGGAAGCCCAAGGTTATTTTGGTCATAAAGATGATCATATTTTTGAATTCTTTTAGAAATAAAACCTTTTTCACTAATTGACATCATAGAGATGGCATACACAGGGCTAACAAAATAACTATTTAAAGTTGTATAAAATGTTTGTATAAGTTATATAGTCAAAATACATGGTCACAGAAGATAAGGAAGGTTAGCTACCTTGGTTGGACAATGGAGTGACAGTTCTCCAGAATCAGGAAGAATTCATTGTTGGCAGCTGTTATGTTGGCATGGTGCTAAGGCTTGTTTTGTCCCCAACAAGGACAGGATCTACTGTAGGAGGGTCTCGGCAACAGGCCATATCATTATGAGGGTTATTTTTATAAAGCAAGTCTCATTGTATTGGCAGAGCTTAATCCTCTGGTGGGTAGAATTCTTTTTACTATAGTTTATATTATGACATATTGGTGTTTTTAGTAAAAGCTAGAAAAGTTCTCTCTGTCGATTTAACATAAAGATAGCATCTGAAGCTGTAAGTGCATTTGCTGTTTACATCTTTAAAAATTGTTTAATGGATTAGTGTGAAAACAGAAAAGAGGACATGGATTTAGAGAGTTAAGACTGAAAGGAACATTGTCAAGGAAGAAAGAGATATTTGAAGGAAATGGATTAGGGCAAGCCCTCTGGATACCCCTTGTACTGCTGGTACCCAAGATACACTTTTAGTCCTGGAGGCTGCATATGAATAGATTACACCAAATGCATAATTGAATTTTGTGTGGAAAAGTGGGAGATTTTCTTTGTTTTTTATAATGACGTTCTAGAAAAACCAGAAGACGGGTTTGAAACCTGTAAGCTGCTCAGTATAGCTTTGAGGCTCAGTTTCCTCATCAACCATTATGGGGGCATGTTAGATAGTTTTGGAGGAAGCTTAACTGAAGATAGGAAAAAAGTTCCTTTTTCTCTCTTTTAGTGAAATTGTGAGGCTACAATTGGTATGACAACAATATGAGATCTAATGCTAAAATTTCTGATATGATAAAGATAGTTATTTGTTTTTTCTGCTAGAGATATATATGTGTGTGTGTATATATATATATATATTTACTTATAACCCTTTACCTTTTTTCATTGGGGTGTTTCTGAATTAATGGTTTCAGAAGAGATTTTTTTTCTAATGACATTGATATCTTTCTAATTGTGTCTGTTTTATTTCAAAGGCAGTGTAAGTGCAGCTCATTATTTTATGCATAAACACTTGCAGTAACTCATATAATTAATATTTAAATACAAAATAAGCTATTTTGGCCTTTTAGAAGTAACATCATCACAAAATGAACTGCGCTATGTGACGTTTGTGTGATATGGTAGCAGAGAAGATAATCTTACAGATCTTGCTCTTTCTTGATATACCAGTTATGGCAAATTAGCTCTGATATTATGTTATAAGGTAGCAATGAGAAGGAACTGTTAATATAGGTCAAGTTTGGAGGATTTGAAATATCTGCAGAGAGCTTACAAGTTAAGGAAAAATTTATTGTATTCTCAGCACAATTCTGATACTTTCATCTGGATACATAAAAGTCTTAAAGTCTAAATAAAAGTTGCAAAGCAGTTTACAGCCTCAACAAATCAGATCTTTTGAGAATCCCTTCTTTCTTCTTTTTGCTGCTACATGCAAGACTGCTTTTGTGTCATTAGTAACTGAGCTGGTGAAATAGCTTAGCTGTTAGGCATATTTTGCTGCAAAAGTCATTCCCTTTTGATCTTAACAAGATGAGCTGTAGTCATTTACCATTAGAGTCTGTTATCTTGCTGAAAGAAGAACCTTGAGTAGATTTATTTTATTACACATCAGCTTGATGTGTGAAATTACTTATGTTGTCTGTATTTACAACTGTTAATTCCCAGGAAAACAGGTGTCCTTATATTTTGTAGCCCACTGGAATTTAAACCCTTAAAAAAAAAAAGGTATTTGTCAGGATGTCAAAATCTTCAATGTTTAGTGTCATTTCTATGATTTGAAGAGTTGTTTAGAAGCCAATGGATATTTAGAGCATCAGAGTAACCCCTTCAGGGAGATAATTTCCTAGGAAATAATAGGAAAAGAAGTTTACAGATAGGAGATTTGGATATACTCAGTATATTACCCTGGAATAAATAAATATTTTATTTTTAGGAATCCACATAGGTAATAAAAATGTTTAGCATTATTTGTTTTTATGAAAAATGTGTTTTTAGTATATATTTGAAGAGTTGGGCAACCATTTTTCTAATTTTTGAATATTTTTCACTGCTCCAAAGTGAAGCCCCATAACCGTTGGCAGTTACTGTCCCAGTTTTCCTGTCCCTCAACCTGTGACAACCAGTAATCTACTTTTCTTTACTTCTTGACTAAAATGTCACATTGACATTCTCATAAATAATAGTTTAATACCACTGATCTTTCATATTAGTGATATTGTGTGATTAAGTTCTACATTATTAAATATTTGTAGAAATGTGTTACTAAGGTTTTACTTCCTTTATGTTGTAAACAATAGTTTATCACCATATGTTTTCATTAAGCATAGTAGTACATCATTACCTACTATTATTTAATAAAATTTTGCTCTGTCTACCTCTTTTTTTGTTTTTATTTTTGCAAATTTGGGGTGTTTCCTTCCTTCAACCCACAAATTGAGATAAGTAAAATGACCTTGATTGTATTTATCTTTGCTTAGAATACCTTTCTCTCACAGTAAAAAAAAAAAAAAAAAGAGTATTTACATAGCAGTTATAATAGAATTTCTATTTAAAATACTTTAAGATAAACTTTGCATTCTTTTTAGTCTTAGCAACATTCCTTTTTTGCACACAAACAGTTGACATTCTTTACAGATCATACTCATTTCTTCACTCACGCCAAACTCTTGAGGTCCTTACTAAGTATGTAACTTTAGGCACCTGATTGTATGAACAACTAGTGGATTAATAATCATAAATATGTGCCTATCCCACAACATTAATCTAGTTTTACTTGGCTGAAATTTTGGCTTGATAGGGTTAAGGGAATAGTTTTTGAAGTTGGCAGGTATGATGAGGATTTTGTTCATATAGAGATCTGCTTTATAGTTCATCTGGGATTTAGTTCAGCTAAGAACCGTCAGACTCATCCAAAGACTTGTATTGTATAAAACTTCAACATATGTGTGCAGTGAAAAGATGTTCTGAAGTTGATTACATAATAGTTCTGAGAAAAAGACCTGTTTTAGGAAGATCACTATAAGACTTCTCTGACTCTTCTTAGGAAGCAATGACAGAACTTGGGTCTGCAAGAGCAAATAGTAGTAGTTTACTGGGACTTTTCCTTTGGTAGCTGTTTTGCACTGTCCCTGTAGGAATAAGCAATGGCAAATACCTTCAATAAATGGCTGAGACACTAGAAGAACCCACAGGCCAACCAAATACTCCCTTCTTGAATTCATGCCTTAGGTTTCTCCTCTGAGTAGAAAATCAAAACATCATTTTTTCATTTTTAAATAAATAAGAGGACTAAAACATTGCCTAAAGGACTAAAACATTGACTAAAAGAGGACTAAAACATTGCCACTGTTGAATATTGACAGGAGATGCTTGGAACCTAGTAGATCAACTGGGCAGGTGGAAAGTGAGGACATCGTAAAAGTGGGCATCACACTACAACTTTTATTGTGGTACACAAAAATATAACCTAAATCCATGGTCTCAGGAGCATGTTTATATATAGATACACATGTTGGATTTTATAATAGCTCTCAGAGGAAGAATGGGTTTCACTTTACAAAATTTTGTTCTGCCTACAGATTTTTAAGAATGAATCCCTTGTATAACTTGATTCTCTTATGTAAAATTTAAATTATGAAAATCTATGCTATTTAAATATTATAAAATATGCCCTCATAAGAAATTCTAATATTATAATTAGGTTGTAAATTTTTGGTTTTACATTAAAATTTTTTTTTCATGCTAAGTTAACTACACCATGTGTAGCCCCCCAAAGATGCATTTTATCATTGTGTCTCATGCATTTTTTTTCACTGAGCTTGAACAAGCAGTTTTGTCCATGTCTGTAGCAGACTTCTTTCACTGTTCCCGGTTATCATGCCTGGCTTGTGTAATTGGGTAGTCATCAGAAAAGGGGGGCGGATTTTTTTAACCTTTGAAAGTGATATCCTTTTCAGCCTTGGCAGATCTCAGCGTTCTATCTTTGTCTCTAAAATCCACATCGGAAATGCTAAGAGTTCCCATGCTGGAGTTAGGAGAGGTCGTTGTCAGGAGGATCCTGTAGCACTTTTCAGAAATTGGAGGGTCATCCAGCAAAACTAGGCCACATATTCTAAGGATCAAGTGCACCCAGTAATATCTTTGGATTTGAAGATCTGCATGCTTTCAAGCTTATCTGTAATTTGGTCTGGTTTCTATTTACCTATTCATGGCCAGCGTAGTTTTTGTGGTTGCTGAAAAATACCTTACTGACATCAGTTTGCACATATGAAAGTATTTTTTCATTTTAATCTAATTTTCTTTCTGATAGCTTTCAAAGTTTATGTGAATTTGTCATAGGAACTCCTCATTTATCCCTATCCACCTGATTGCCTGATTCCTTATGGTACTAGAGTCTAGTGAATGATAACATCAGTATGTTTAGAGAATTTTATCTCTGAAGGTGTATAGGAATTCCTCTTCCTGAATTAGGTAGGTATATAATTTTCTCTCTATTAAAAGGATCTGGCTTGGGCTTTAGCCCTTGCTTACTTTAATTGAATCCTCTCACTGGTGATACAATGGACTGTTCTATTACTTTCTCAAGTCTGTGGATCGCACTCACAGTGAACAAACTGCGTTTCGGTAAAAACACTATTCTCTGTAAGGAGTGGGGAATGACACCACAGTGAGTGAGTTACCTAGTGTAAATCTTTTAACCTTCATTCTGATCAGGAAAACCCTTTTATAATAAACTTCTCTGCCTTGTAATATACTAAGGGTTATTTAACTCCTTGCTGAATCAGAATCATCATTATGGATATAATATACTGAACTGTATCAAGCATAGGTAGATAGAGGGCCAAATAGTGTATGGGAGATTGATTGCAAAAAATGACCTTGATTTTTCTCTCTCTGTCTATTCCCTTGCAGTGTAACTCTGTACAGGTAAAGTTATTATTATTATTTTTTACTTACTTCTTGGATCTGGACTGGGCTTGTAGCTTGCTTTGGCTAATGCATGTAGCAGAGGTGATGATATATCAGTTATGAAGCTTAGCCTCAAGAGACCTTGTGCATTTCTGCCCATGGAACCCTGTCCAGGTGTTAGGAGAATTAACTTGGCCTAGCCTGCAGGATGTGTCCCCATCAACCTGCACTCCCTCCAGGAGCCAGCCAACCGCACAATGTGTGAGGGAGGCCATTCTATATAAGCCAGTCTAAGCTAATATCAAAATCATGAGAGAGCACAGCCAAGATGGAATTGCCTTCTGACCTGTGGATTAAAGAGCAAGAAATACTGTTTTAAGCCCCTGGATTTGGGGTAGTTTATTATGCAGCAGTATCTAACTTCTGTGCAATGATTGGTCTTAGAACATGTTTCTTTGGGGAGAAAAAAGCTTCAGACGTAAGCTTGCTTTTTGGTCAGCTGTTGCTTTCTTGGAAAATCATCCTGAGTGATATTTCTGCAAAATCAGTGAATCAAAGACAAAAGCAGCTCATTTCTGTTGTACCTCCAAGTGTTTGTTGAATTGAATTACCATCTTTTGAGTAATCTTTTTCAGTGTCTTTGCTGTCCTTTTACAATAGTATCTCATATATTATTTGTTCTGTTGACCTTAGTAGAAGGGGAACCACAGGAAGTCCTCCGTCATCCTGTACCCATTCTTTACTCTTAGGTGTTTTGATGAAATGTGTGAAGGGTTTCCTCATCATTTGTTTAGCCATAGCACAAATAGTTTTTGAGCTCTTATGGTATGCACAGGCACTGTGCCAAGGACTCTTGTGAGCTTACAGTCTGGGAAGATACTGACAAGCAAACATCAAATTAAATTATGGTGGGATAGGAACACCTATGATAGGAACACATAAAAGGAAGCAGTTGGACAGGTACAGTAAACGTTGCACAGCCTCACTAATCACCAGGGAAATGCAAATCAAAACCTCGGTACGACATCACCTCACACCTGTTAGGATGTCTGTTAGACAAGAGATGACAAACGCTGGCAAGGATGTGGAGCAAAGGGAACCCTTGTGCTCTGTTGGTGGGAATGTAAATTGTTGTAGCCTCTATCGAAAACTGTGTGGAGGTTCCTCAAGAAATTAAAAGAACAGGATGGCCGTAGTATCCGACCACTTCTGGTTATAGAGCCAAAGGCAGTGAAATCCTTAATGTGAAGGATAGCTGTACGCCCATGTTCATTGCAGCATTATTCACGAGAGCCAAGGTCTGGAAACTGCCTAAGTGTGTCAACAGATGAATGTATGAAAAAAATGTGAGGTAAAAAATATATATCGCATATTTATATATATTTATCACATGTATATCTCATATATATATATATATATATGTCACATTC
This sequence comes from Cephalophus harveyi, assembly GCA_006410635.1. Lineage (NCBI taxonomy): Eukaryota > Metazoa > Chordata > Mammalia > Artiodactyla > Bovidae > Cephalophus > Cephalophus harveyi. The sequence continues at coordinate 532,629 of SJYT01046420.1, read as the reverse complement.
ATATATACACAGAAACACAGTAGACCATTATTCAACCTTAAAAAGGTAGAAAATCTTGGTATTTGTGACAACATAGATGAACCTGGGAAGACATTGCTAAGTGAAATGAGCCAGACAGAAAAAGACAAATACTGCATGGTATCACTTATATGTGGACTCTAAAAAAAAAAAGAAAAAGAAATAAAAACAGAGAGTAGAATCGTGGTTGCCAAGGGATAGGGGGTAGGAAAAAAAGGGAGAGGTTAGTAATAGGGCATAAACTTACAGTTCCAAGATGAATAAAGCCTGAGATCTAATGTATAACATGGTGACTATAGTTGATAATACTATATTGTATAGAACTTGTGTCCTCTCTCTGATACAAACATACACACACTTAATGTGTGGGATGATAATTAACTCTATGGTGGGAATCTTTTTACAGTGTATATTTGCATCAAAGCATCACATTGTACACTTTAAATTAGTTATATTTGTCAGTTATACCTCAGTGAAAAAAGAAACATAAAACCTATTTTAAAAAGAAAGAAAAAAAGAGAGAAGCAGTTGAGAGATCAGTGGCTCTCTTGAAGAAATGATAAGTTTAAATCTAAAGGGTGAGTGGAAATTAGGGAGAAAATGAGAATAGAAATAGCATTTTATGCATGGGAGATGTATATAGTAAGATGTAAAGGGAAGATAAATGTTTGAATGTGGCTGGAAATAAGGACTGTGTAGGGGCTTGTGGCAAGAGTTAAGTCCAGAATGTAATTAGGAACTGTATCACACAGGGTAATCAAGGAAGACCAGAGGCAAGGGGGTTTAGTTAGAAGGATTTACAATAATTCATGTAAGAGATGATGGGACCATAAATCAGAACAGTATCTCTGGGATGAAGAGAAGTAAATGAATTCAAGTAAAAGGCAAAAGGCATAGGGCATAGTGACTGAATAAATGGTGAGTGTGATGGAGAGAGAGGAGTCAAGGATAACGTCCAAGTTTTTGGCTTGGAGGACGGACCAGCCAGTTCACTAAAGTAAAAGGGCATCACAGGAAGAGCAGGGGTTTTGGGAGAAAGGTAGTTTCATTCTGAAAGTTGGAAGTCTGAGGTATTTGTGAAACTTTAAAGAAGTATCCAGAAGACAGCAGTCATTTGGCTCTCAGACTGAGGACTGAGCTGTTCTGGAGATGCAGCTTTGAGGGTCATGGGTATACAGTAATTGAAAGCCTGGGAGAGATGAGGCAGCCAGACAGGTAGCTTTCCATTTGTGAAGAAAAAGGGCCTAGGACCAAACTCTGAGGAAATGACACTGTGTAAGAGACAGAGAGAAGTCTTCAAAGACTACTGAGTGAGATTAACCAAGGTACGTGGGAAACAGAGAGTGCAGTGTCACAAAACTAGGAGAATGGGTCAAGGATACAAGAACAGTCATCGGGATCAAAAGTTGCTTTGAGATCAACTCAGTTGGTAAAGAATCCGCCTGCAATGCAGAAGACCCGGTTTGATTCCTAGGTTAGGAAGATCCCCCAGAGAAGGGATAGGCTACCAGCTCCGGTATTCTTGGGCTTCCCTTGTGGCTCAGCTGGTAAAGAGTCTGCCTGCAATGCAGGAGACCTGGGTTTGATCCCTGGGTTGGGAAGATCCCTTGGCCAAGGGAAAGGCTACCCACTCCAGTATTCTGGCTTGGAGATTCCATGGACTGTATAGTCCATGGGGTTGCAAAGAGTCAGATATGACTGAGTGACTTTCACAAAGTGAGGTCTGAAGAATTATCCTTTAGGACAGTTGGGAGCATAGCCTTTGTTTCTAAGCACAAGTTGTTCCTTCCATTTAAAATCTTTCATTTTTTTTTTTTGTATTGGAGTTTTATTGAGCTCAGTCTTCTTTTAAGATGTTTCTCAAATGCCCCCTCTTCTGTGAAGTTTCCTACCAGCTGAATTATTCCCTTGCTATAATTTCACAGCTGATGTAGTGTATTTGAGCATCCTCAAATTGTGAGTTCATCAGTGTACTTTGCCAGAGATAGTCAGTTCCTGAACTCACCAAATTTGTATTGTTTCTGTTAGGAGTGGGGTCTTGTATTACTCATCTTTTTCTTTTTAGCCCTCCTCACATTGCCTAGCAGATACATATTGCTTGATAAATGTTTGTGGATTTGAATGCTTGATTTTGAATGTAATCCTAGGCAAAAGCAACATTTAAACAGTCACTTTAAAACCAAAATTTCTAAGGAGTGCTGCCAGTTGGATCAATTTTGTCATACAGTCTTTTCTCTGATAATATGATACAATCGTTCTCTCGAAAAAGCCCCTGGATCCAAAATGGTCTTTCAGGACAATACCAAAATATGTAAGAGTTAGTGTAATAGTCTAATCTTTTTTCTTTCTGTCTTTCTTTTTTTGGCCACACCATGTAGCTAGCAGAATCTCAATTCGCCAAGCCAGGGATTGAGCTCAGGCTACTGCCAGTGACATCCAGGAATCCTAACCACTAGGCCACTAAGGAACTCCCTGGAGTAGTCTGTTCTTTCCTAGAGGTGGTAATAAATTTGGTAACTTCTGGTGGGCCTATTTTAAGCCCATGTGTCTGCTTGGTATAAGTACATTGAATCATTTCCTGCTGAATAATTAAACTACTCTATGGGTTTACTTCAGAAGAGTATACTGGGGTAATAGCTACTCTTGACTCAGCATGCAACACTTATAATATTTCATATATTTTTATATGCATGAAACATTTTGGTTATCACTTATAAAATTGGTTCCATCCCTTCTTCCTTCCTTTTGGTAATTTAGGTATATTTAATTTACTGAGATGATTCTTTTCTGTACTTTTTTCAATTTTTTACAGGGATAATAGAGGCTTGACAGAATGTCACAAGTGTGTCCTGTGTCTTTGTAAAGGATATTCAGAGCTACAGGAGCAAAAAGGAATGACTTATGCAAGTAAAAAGAAAAATGGCTCAGGAATATTAAGATCTAGTCTTCTGAGTTTAGTGGTTGTTTTATATAAAAAAGAGAAAGGACCAGCTCATATTAAGCACGGATTTCTAATTCCCAGGAAAAGCCAAATGGAGAAGCCAGTGATAACAGCTTCAAAAATGACTCATAAATAAGTTGCTGGACTGAGAGATTATGGCCTGTTCCTGAAGTATGTGTAAAATTACATGTAAAGATCAAGAGAGCATCATTAATATGTGTTACTGGATTCCAGCTCTAGTAGACAATCCATTCCCTCAGACATAAAATGAGGTAGTTGAGCACTGAAGGAGACAGATGCTGTGTATGCCTGTGTCATGTAATGGGAATGTGTTACATAGTTGTATCTTTGGTGTTATGATTATTTGGGTGGGATGAGAAGGACTTGGCATACCACCGAAAAGGGGCTAGTGGATACATCTGGTCTGTGGGGCCCCTGAGAAGTGGGGCTAGTGAATGCATTTGATCTGGAGGCCCCTGAGAAGTAGGGCTACTAGATACATCTGATCTGGGGGACCCCTGAGAAGTGGGACCACTGGATGCATCTGATCTGGGGGCCCCTGAGAAGTGGGGCTGCTGGATATGTCTGGTCTGAGGGACCCCTGAGAAGTTGGTGTACCTCTGCTGGGCATCATAGCCAGTTCTACTAGGTTGAGCCAGAGACCTAGGAATTATCTTTGATAACTCCCCTTCTTTGAACCCCATTTTCACCAGTTTTGTAGATTCTACCTCTGAAAATCCATATTGAATCCATTTGCCTCTCTCATTTATCAAATATTATTTGAATGAATGAATGCACCCAGCTGCCCAAGTTCAAATCACTGTTAGCTTTCTCAGGTATAGTGAATTGACTTTGCTGTACAGCAGAAACTAATACAACTTTCTAAAGCAACTATACCTAATAAAATTAATTTAAAAACAGAAAATAAAAGTCAAAAATAAAGAAACAAATCACCATCAGCTCTCAACAGGTCGTTCACTTCTGTTTTTTTCTCTGTTGCAAACATAGTGATATGTTTTTAAAATCACAAATAAAGTCTAGCTTAAAATGTCTAGGCTTTAGGCTAAGATCTGAAATATTTATCACTTCCTACATGACCCTGCATAACCTGGTCCTGGCTGTCTTTATATCATCCACAGCAACTGGTTTTCTGGTCGTCTAGTAACTCAAACTCTCTCCCACTCCTTGGCTCCAGCACCTGCTCTTCCCTCTTCTGGGAATGATCTTTCTAGTATTGTGGTAAACTGTACTTCCTCAGATATGCCTTCCCCCATCTACATTAGATTCCCCTGTTACACTTTTTAACATCCTAGTGCTATTCTGGCAGGGCACTTGTTATATAGCTGGGAATTATATAAACAAACCTTCAGAGAGAAGGAGTCCAGTTATCTGTCGTCTTTGCTCTGTCCTCAAGGAGCTGTCAATTTACCCTGCAGCCTGTTCCGGTTCAGTTTTGATTCCCGCTGCTCCCCTGAAAATGCCCTCTGATTCAGGATGCTCAATGACTGTCATTTTGCCCGATTCACAGGTAGTTCTCTCTCCTTTCCTCATTTGATTTCTCAGCAAACCTCATCACAGTGGCACATTTCCTTCTCGGGACATTCTTCCTTCTTGGTTTTTGTCACTGTTTAATGTGGTCGTCTGGGATGCAGGTGCTGAGATGGAGAGAGGTGTGCCAGAGGCTTGTTGGCCGGAGGGGCTTGCCAGTGGAAGAGTCAAGAGGAAGGGAGCAAGACTGGATAGGTCAGGGCTTCAGAAAGAAAGGAAGGAAGAGGGGAAGAGACAGAATTAGGCAGGGAAAACTTCAGACTGTGGTGTAGATCGAAGAGAGTCCATGGCAACCCTACCAGGAGCTCTGCAGCAAAGATTCTCATTGGAAGAGAACTGACTTAGCAGAGTTGGCCCGGCCATGCTACCTGTAGTGTGCTCAGTGATTAGCTGGGGTGACCTGGGAGGAATGTGGCTTTGGCTTAAAGGCTGAGCAGATTCTGAGCCTGTTAACAGCTGGAGGTTGTCAGATAACTGCGCTCCTTACAACTGAATGATAAGTGGTTTGTCCCTGAGAGATCCTAGCAGCATACATCCACTGCCACAGAGACACTGTACATTTCTTCACTATCTCTTCCCTAATCACTTCTTCTCAATAGTCTGCTTTTTTGCTTTCTTTGCTCACCCCCTCAAAGTTTGATCCTAGAGGTTCTCCTTGTTTGAACTCTTTCCCTAAATTTATGTCTTTGAATACCACCTCTCTGCTACATACTGTAGCTTGAGTTCTACCTCCTCCACCAAACTTTAGGCTCCTAATCTCAACAGCCTTCTGGATAGCTCCTCTTCAGATGTCTGATAGGCACCTCACTCTTTCTCACCAAGCTAGACCTCTTGATTTTCCTCCCTAGATGTGTGCCTCTTCTATTTTCCTCTATTCTGGTAATTACATTTAGTAATTTTAACATTACAACCATCACTGCAAGATGTGAGAGTCATTCCCAGTTTCCCTTTCCTTTACCTTTGTAGTCCTATCGGTTGTACCTCTGAAATATAATTTGTATTTGTCCATTTCTTCTCCCTGTCTTGTCCAAGTCATCATAATCCCTCATGTGGACACGCAGTGGTCTCTTAACTGGTTTCTTTGCTCCCTTTTTGCCTTCACAGAATACTCTAGAATAAAAGCCCTATGAAGGCAAAGGCTTTACTCTCTTGTTCACTGCTATATCCATGTTGCCCAGAACAGTGTCTGGTAAACAGATGCCACTAAATATTCGTTGAATGAAGGAATAAATGAATGAATGGATCGGTTCTCCACTTGGAATTTTTAAGATAAATCAGTTGATGCCCTTTTCCTTCTTAAAATCATCCAGTGGATTAGCAGTTCAGAATGGAATCCAGACTAGAAGACTGTGCAGGCTGGCCCTTGCCTACTTCACTGACTTTATCTCACAGCACACTCTGCTGCAGCCACAGCCTCCTTCTCTCCATTCCCGACACCAAGCTCTTGCTCACATGAAGGCCTTTCACCTGTGGTTCTTCTTCATGGTAAGATACAGCTCTTATCACTCAGATCTCAAGTCCAGAAAGGCATAGTCTCCGAGATGCCTTTCCTAGCCATTGTGTGTAACTTAGTAACTGCCCCTGGTCCCCAGTCTCCATCCCAGTTCTGTCACAAAATTATATTTTATTTCTTTATACCACTTAATTCTTCTGTTTAGTTTTTAAACACTATTTTGACATCGGGTATTAGAAAAATTGGGTTCTTTTTAATTTTTAAGGAGTTGCTAGCTAGTCCTTCCTTCTGAACCTGTCCATACCAAACAATCCTTTCTCACCCTCCAGTGTATCTAATCTAAAGCAGCCAAAATAACTGGACCAGAGCCTAGAAAGTGGAGTTTAGATTGTGATCACTTTAAGAAGGCTTTTGGGTGCTTTTTTCTGTAATCTTCTGATCTTTTAGGTTTTCCTCAGAACAGATTTACCCACATTCCTGAAAAAAAAAAGCATCATTTTTATGTCAGGGTAGAGAAAGCTGAACTAAAGACAGAGAGCTTGGTCCCAAGGTTAGTTCTAGAGTGTGGACAGACAATAGGTTATAATGGTCCAGTCTAGGGCACTGGTGACAGTTTGATGGAAACAAAGGAACAAATGTGAGGCATGCTCAGAATGAGATTCTTCAGAATGTATCATCTGATACAGCTCTCTGTCTTTAGTTCAGCTCTCTCTACTCTGACATAAAAATGACTGTTCTCCAAGATAGTACATTCTAATTTTGACATGCTAAGTTCCAGATGCTGACAGGAAAACCACATGTCTGGTTGGTAGTTGGATATCTAGGATTGGAACCCAGGCAATAGGTGGATATATGGATAGTAAGCTTAGGTCTGAATCTGTCTTACACATGTTAGTGTATATATGTTGATGTTACTTTCTCCATTTGTTGCACTCTTTCCTTCCCTGACTGTGGCCATGAGTCCATTCTTTATATCTCCATTCCTTCCCTGCAGATAGGTTCATCAATACCATTTTTCTAGATTCCATATATATGTGTTAATATACTATATTTGTTTTTCTCTTTCTGACTTAATTCACTCTGTATAACAGGCTCTAGGTTCATCTACCTCACTAGAATTGACTCAAATTCATTGTTTTTTTTTTTTTTTTTTTTTTGCTGAGTAATATTCCATTGCATATATGTCCCACATTTTTTTAATCCAGTTAACTGTTAATAGACATCCAATTTGCTTCCGTATCCTGGCTATTGTAAATAGTGCTGCTACAAGCATTGGGGTACATGTGTCTTTTTTTCAGTTATGGTTTTCTCAGGATATAAGCAATAGGGTTTTGTATAGTTCCCTCAGAACCCTGACAAACGCTATTCTTAAAAAATTTTTTTATGTTGTAATAATGTTAAAGGTTACTTTCCATTTATAGTTATTATAAAACATTGGCTATGTTCCCTGTGGTGTACAGTATGTCTTTGAGCATATCTATCACCCATAGTTTGTACCTCCACTCCCCACCCCTGTATTGTCCACTCCCCCTCGCCCAAACATGGTAACCACTAGTCTTTTTCTATAGCTGTGAGTCTGCTCCTTTTTTGCTATATTTGTTAGTTTGTTGTGTTTTTTAGATGCCACATGTGAGTGCTATTGCAGCTTCGGTCTTCATCTGACTTATTTCACTTAGCATAATGCCCTCCAAGCAGTCCATCTATGTTGCTTCAAATGGCAAAATTGTCAAACCCTGACTCTTCAAAGGCAGAGGTCAAATGTGGTTCAGCAGAAGAGATAGGAAAACTTAAGGGCAGAGAAGAAAGAACTTCAAGGAAAAGATAGATGTGTTAAGTATTGCATGTGACAGCCAGGGAGTTACTGCTGGTCTCACAGAATTTAGTTTTAGAATCGTGGCAGAACCGTGCACCACAGTGAAGTGTAGACCCCGCTTGCTGCAACTAGAGAAAAGTCTGCACAAAAGCAACGAAGACCCAGCACAGCCAAAAATAAATTAAAAAAAAAAAGAATAGTGAAAGAGACAAGAAAGTGAAGTTGCAGGAAAAACATGAAAGAGTTGTTGGTGGAGAAGCGAAGAGGCTTGGAGAGGTGGAATTAGGGGAAGTATCAGTAAGGGTGGTGCATTGATTGGATACAGGCAGTGTGGAGAGAAATAATGATGCTAATGATTTGAATAATTATAAACTTACCAAGATTTTTGTTTTGCCCTTTTTTTCAGGCTCTGTACCAGACCATTGTCATTTTATTTTATGGCTTTAACTGACAAACCCACTGTTAGTGGAGACCATATGAATGTCAGAAAGTTGCATGGTAACAATGTAATCAACATGTGGAAGTAGTCTTCCAGTAGTTAACCATTCAGCTCAAATTATACCCTATTTATGAAATTTTAATAACTTACTGATTTCTTGGCTGTCTGTTTTTGTAATGAGGATACAACATTTTAGGTATTATCTTTCTGTAATTACGTGCCATAAATTCAGTAAATTTATTTGAACTCATTTGCAAGGCACAGGTCTGGTTGCTGGGATCACAAAGATGTACAAAATTGGACTCTGTCTTCAAGGAGATCTAATGTGGGGGGAAAGAATGCTTGGTATAAAATATAATGTGCTATGACAAGTTTTATACAAGATGTGTAACATATTCAACTCATAGGCATATAAAAAGTGATAAATTTAGCTTGGAGAAGTGAGGGAATGCCTCCACAGGTGGGCCCTGATCTGAATCTGAAGCAGGTCTCCTCCACACATTGTATTCTCATTTAAATAATATATTTGAAGTTTTAATTTTCCTTGTGTAGTCTTAACCCTGATGCTGCTACTTGATTCTGTTTCTCTAATTCCTAGTGTGTTTCTTCAAACCTGTGTTCCTTGAAGGCACACAATAAAGAGACATTGAAATGAGAAAATGAACAAATGGATCAATGTATATGACTAGACTAATAGCTTCACAAAGACAATGATGTTTGTCCGTTTTGTTCAGTGCTGTATTTCTTGCACTGAGAAGTGCTTAGTCTATCAGTTTCCTGACTGTGGCTGACTGTGGCTCAAATCATGAACCCTTATTGCAAAATTCAGACTTAAATTGAAGAAAGTAGGGAAAACTACTAGACCATTCAGGTGTGACCTAAATCAAATCCCTTACCATTGCAGAGTGGAAGTGACAAATAGATTCAAGGGATTAGATCTAATAGACAAGAGTGCCTGAACAGCTATGGATGGAGGTTCGTGGCACTGTACAGGAGGCAGTGATCAAACTATCCCCAAGAAAAAGAAATGCAAAAAGGCAAAATGATTGTCTGAGGAAGCCTTACAAATAAATAGCTGAGGAAAGAAGAGAAGCAAAAGGCAAAGGAGAAAAGGAACGATATATCCATCTGAATGCAGAGTTCCAAAGAATAGCAAGAAAAGATAAGAAAGCCTTACTAAGTGATCAGTTTGAAGAAATAGAGGAAAACAATAAAATGGAGAAGACTAGAGATCTCTTCAAGAAAATTAGAGATAACAAGGGAACATTTCATGCAAAGATGGGCACAATAAAGGACAGAAGTGGTATGGACCTAACAGAAGCAGAAGATATTAAGAAGAGGGGGCAACAATACACAGAACAACTATACAAAAAGGATCTTCATGACCCAGATAACCACGATGGTATGATCACTCACCTAGAGCCAGACATCCTGGAATGCAAAGTCAAGTGGGCCTTAGGAAACAACACTATGAACAAAGCTAGTGGAGGTGATGGAATTCCAGTTGAGCTATTTCAAATCCTGAAAGATGATGCTGTGAAAGTGTTGTACTCAATATGCCAGCAAATTTGGAAGACTCAGCAGTGGCCACAGGGCTGGAAAAGGTCAGTTTTCATTCCAATCCCAAAGAAAGGCAATGCCAAAGAATGCTCAAACTACCACACAGTTGCATTCATCTCACACGCTAGCAATATAATGTTCAAAATTCTCCAAGCAAAGTTTCAACAGTACGTGAACCGAGAACTTTCAGATGTTCAAGCTGGATTTAGAAAAGAAAGAGGAATCAGAGATGAAATTGCCAACATCCATGGTATCATCGAAAAAGCAAGAGAATTCCAGAAAAATGTTTACTTCTGCTTTACTGACTACGCTAAAGCTTTTGACTGTGTAGATCACAATAAACTGTGGAAAATTCATAAAGAGATGAGAATACAAGACCACCTGACCTGCCTCCTGAGAAATCTGTATGCAGATCAAGAAGCAACTGTTAGAACCAGACCTGGAACAACAGACTGTTCCCAAATTGAGAAAATACGTCAAGGCTGTATATTGTCACTCTGCTTATTTAACTTCTATGCAGAATACATCATGTGAAATGCTGGGCTGGATGAAGCACAAGCTGAAATCAAGATTGCCAGGAGAAATACCAATAACCTCAGATACCCAGATGACACCACCCTTATGGCAGAAAGCGAAGAGGAACTAAAGAGCCTCTTGATGAAAGTGAAAAAGGAGAATGAAAAAGCTAGCTTAAAACTCAACATTCAAAAAACTAAGATCATGGCATCTGGTCCCATCACTTCATGGCAAATAGATCAGGAAACCATGGAAACAGTGACAGACTTTATTTTCTCAGGCTCCAAAATCACTGCAGATGATGACTGCAGCCATGAAATTAAAAGTACTCAACATTCAAAAAACTAAGATCATGGCATCTGGTCCCATCACTTCATGGCGAATAGATCAGGAAACCATGGAAACAGTGACAGACTTTATTTTCTCAGGCTCCAAAATCACTGCAGATGATGACTGCAGCCATGAAATTAAAAGATGCTTGCTCCTTGGAAGAAAAGCTGTGAGCAGCCTAGAAAGCATATTAAAAAGCATAAACATTACTTTGCCGACAAAGGTCCATGTAAGTCAAAGCTATGGTTTTTCCAGTAGTCGTGTATGGATGTGAGAGTTGGACCATAAAGAAATATGAGTGCCGAAGAATTGATGCTTTTGTACTATGGTGCTGGAGAAGACTCTTGAGAGTCCCTTGGACTGCAAGGAGATCCAACCAGTCAGTCCTAAAGGAAATCAGCCCTAAATATTCATTGGAAGGACTGATGCTAAAGCTGAAGCTTCAATACTTTGGCCACCCAATGCAAAGAACTGACACATTAGAAAAGACCTTGATCCTGGGAAAGATTGAAGGCAGTAGGAGAAGGGGACAACAGAGGAAGAGATGGTAGGATGGCATCATTGACGTGATGGATATGTTTGAACAAGGTTGGGGAGCTGGTGATGGACAGGGAAGCCTGGTATGCTGCAGTCCACGGCATTGCAAAGAGTCGGACACGACTGAATGACTAAATTGACCGACTAGTCTATCTATAGGTTCATAAATCCTCTTTGACTTAATAGAAGGGAAAGGGAGGGAGGGAGAGTAGAAAGGAAGGAAAATTTAAAATATATTCATTTCTACTGATGAACCTATTTGCAGGGAAGGAAGATGCAGACTTAGACAATGGACTTGTGGACACAACAGGGAAAGGAGAGGGTAGGATGAATTAAGAAAGTAACATTGACATAGATACTATCATGTGTAAAACCGATAGCAAGTGGGAAGCTGCTGTATAGCATAGGAAGCTCAGCTTAGTGCTCTGTGATGACCTAGAGGGGTATGATGGGAGTGGGCGAGGGAGACTGAACAGGGAGACGATATATATAATTATGGTTCATCTGCATTGTTTTATGATGCTGAAGCTGAAGCTCCAGTACTTTGGCCACCTGATACAAAGAGCTGACTCACTGGAAAAGACCCTAATGTTGGGAAAAATTAAGGGCAAGAGGAGAAGGGGGCGACAGAGGATGAGACGGTTGGATGTCATCACTGACTCAGTGAACATGAGTTTGAGCAAACTCAGGGAGGTAGTGATGCACAGAGAAGCCTGGCGTGCTGCAGTTCATGGGATTGCAAAGAGTCGGATACGAGTTAGCGACTGAACAACAACAGTAGAAACCAATACAATATTGTAAAGCAGTTATCCACCAGTTAAAAAACAAAATATATTCACCTCTAGAAGAGCAAAGAAAAAAGACAAAATATCCAACTCTAACAACAATTTTGGAAAAATTAAACATTAGTACCCTCAGAGATTTGATTTTAGTCTGAAAGAAATTTGAATTTTACTGTATTAGCTTATTTGTTTCATTGTTGTGACTAATTCAACAGTTTCATTTTCTTTCTTATAGCTTTCAATAGATGGGGCACAAAAATGGAGATTTTGTGATAGACAACAGCTCCTGCAAACAAGAAGTCGCCTAAAGATTCTATAGTACATTTTTTTTTTGAAGTTCATCTCTCCTTTGTCTTCATAGGTTCTTCTCTTTTGTATAGCCTTGTGGTGTTCTGGTGGTGGTGGTTTAGTCACTAAGCCATGGCTGACTCTTGTGACCCCATGGACTGTAGCCCACCAGGCTCCTCTGTCCGTGCGATTTCCCAGGCAAGAGTACTGGAGTGGGTTGCCATTCCCTTCTCCAGGGGATCTTCCCAACCCAGGGATCAAACCCATGTCTCCTGCACTGCAGGTAGATTCTTTGCCAACTGAGCCACCAGGGAAGCCCAGATAATGTGCTACTTTAAAATGATTGGATTTTATTCTGTCTTATTGATTCTTTAAGAGGTCATACTTTTCTTCTTGGGGAAAACATTTGTTTCTCAAAAATTAGTATCTTATGTTTTGTATGCTTGAGACAATATGACTTCTTAAAGATATGGTAAATATAGTTTCTGATATCAACATATGTAGTAGTGAAACTGCTTTATAATTTTATCTATTTAATGAATTCATTTAGTTTTTTTCACTGTCCTGTTTTTAATTTTCCACTCATCACATGTGAATTAAATTAAGATAGTTTATTTAGAAGCTGTAGTGCCAGGAGCTATGGAAAACTTCTTTGGCTTACATTTTGAATTTTTCTCCCATTTGTCTTTGGCCAACAGCTCAGCCCCTTTGGTGTCCCATCTGCTTAACACACAACAGCTATGGCACATTTCCATTCATCTGGGTCAGAAAATAGAGAGACCTTTAAGTCAGCCTGGATATTACCTGCCATTGCCGTGGATCCAATACAGTTAAAGATGGGAAACTTTTGTTTTCATTTTCCTCAGAAATTGATACCGCCAAGCCCATTACTGTGAATTTGTGGCTTCTTTTTGAAATGTCCCTCATTGAATTCTAGAACATAATTAACTTTGAGAGAAGCATCCACCAACACCTCAGCATGTTGCCATACTCCTTCAGTACTTACTCTTCATATGAAGTTCTCATCACCATCCCAGTGATTGGTTTTGCTTTTTGACTGATGGCTCTTGATTCCGCTCTCCTTAGGAGAGTCTAAAAACCGCTCTAGGGCAGATTCTACTTTGGAAAGTCTGAAGAACTAAATTTTTCTCCTGACTGTATAGTCGGTATACCCATGAATTAGGAAAGTAGCTTTTAATTTTAACCCAAATTATTATCAATGCAAAAATAGAACTATTTATTTTTTCTGTTAGCTTGTTAATTAATTTATTTTTAGGCATCTCTTACCTCATTCCAAAAAAGAATTCAGACAAGCTCAAAATAACAGTAGTAACATAACGTTATTAAAAAATAAACTATTCAGGGCCATGGGAAAGTAAGGGTGAAGGTTTAAAGTTAGTTGACAAAAAATTGCTAGTAGGGTTTTGCTGCACAGGAGGTAAAGTTAAGTTGTAGATTCAGCTGTAAACTTGCTGGCGGCCAGAGCAAAGATTGAGACGTGCTCAGTAAAGAGTCCCAGGATCCTCAAGGTGAAAATATCGAGCTTTTCCTTTCAAAGGAGTATACAAGACAAATGTTTCCTGGGGACCCTCCTATAGAGAGCGCTGATTGATGCAGACAGTATCCCTAACATTATGGACGAGGAATAAGTCCTTTATGTCTGTTTTCTCGTTCAATTCTTTACAATAATTCTGTGAAGTAATTATTTTCAAATGAGGAAACTTAGGCCCCAAAAGGTTAAGTGACTTGTCCAAAATCACACAGTAAGTGGGAGAAAGGATTTAAAAATGGGCAAATCTATCTGGCTTCATTGTCCTCACTCGTAATCATTTTTCTTTACTAGATTCCTGTTACTATTTTTTGTTGTAAGTCAAGGGCAGAACCAAAAAATGAAATTCAAGAGAAACCATTCTAAGAGGGGATCAAAGCAATGTAGTCTAAATATACAGCCAGCTCTCCAAAGATTTTATTTGGGCCAGGGGTAAAATTTAGTTAACCTAGAGGTGTGTTCTTAACCTTTGTTGGATCTCTTTGATGATCTAGGGTAAGCTACAGACTTTTTCTTCAAAAAGTATGCATATGTACTATTTTAGGCAAACCATGGACCTCCTCTCCCTCTCACCCCCACCCCCCAAAAAAAATTCATCCTCCAAAACTGTACATAGATATAGAGTTGGGCAGCAGAGAGTCTAAGGCAATAAACTAATAAATAGTAGCTGTGTCAAATGGAACAGATCCTTTTGCATTAACTGGCTGTTGGATAGTAGCTGGCTTCTCCCTTCGTAAGTCACAGCATGGAGATATTTCACTAGATTCCAAATCCCTGATCTCACAGGACTTTAGAGAGCTCCCGGGGTGGGGGAAGTGTATGAAAACTTTTATTCTTTAAATTTATTAAAGCAGTTATCTGCCTTATTAGGACCTGTGATAGTCTCTCTACTTAGTTTTAGGAGGGGTCATTTTAGCTATTGTATTCTGGTCCTTATTTCTCCTAGAGTAAATTTAAGTGTGCTGACCATTTTATTCAGACTAATTAACTGCAGGGACAGGTGAACACAAAACTATAAAATCAAACCTTTTAATATTTTAGGAAGTCATGAGTAGTGATTGTCCCTGGGAACTAGACTAATAATACTGTCAATAGTACTTTTCAAAGTTCCTATATCAGACACCTAGCAATATAACCTAAGAATTCTCCACTGGTTTTAGTAGTATCTAGCACAATTTTATACAGTGATTATGCAGTCAGAGGTCTACACACATCCTTTAGGTATCAAGGTTCTTTTACAAGCCAGGTGACCTAGATTAAAATCTTAACTCTGCCACTAACTGTAAGATTATGGACAGATGACACAACTTCACATACCTCATATCTAAACTAAGAGTGATAAAGGTACCTGTTTCAGTATTTGAATTTAAAATGCAGTAACAAATGAAAAGCCCTTAGCCTAGTGGTAGCATAATGCAGAGCTGAGAAGTGTTTAGCTTTTATTAATTATACTTAATGGTAGTGCTACAGACAGTGAGCATCTTTATTTTTTTGAGACGGTGGGGGCTGAACCACAGTATCTTGCAGGATCCCTGATTTCTGACCCGGGATCGAACCCTGGCCCACGTCAGTGAAAGTGCCAAGTCCTAACCACTGGACTGCCAGGGAGTTTTCATGAACATCTCTTTATGTCACTGTAAAGTCCTTAGGTCTGGAGAGTGGAGAGTTTGCTGAGTTTCAACCCGTTTTTGTCCTGGGCTGTCCTTGTGTATAGTACTTCTTTAGCAAGGCTCCACCAGTGTCTTTTCTCCAAGGACTGATTTCTGATGGTAAATGCTACTTGGATGGCTCCTCTGCTCTGTTGGTTTTAGTAGTTCATAGCCTCTGTGCAGCACTTTAAGCTGTGTGTGCTGAGTTTTAAAACTTCTTCTTGTTTCACCTTGGTTTTTTCCCCATTTGAACTCAGTGCATCAAGTGGCTGCTGATTCTTCTCCAGGCTGTTCCTTCTCCCTTACACACAGAAAATTTATTTCCCTAAAGATATTTTTAAAGCATGTCTAACAGAACTTATTCAGGAGGAAAATGCCTGGCTTATGAACAAATGTATTATGAGTCTGGGAGGATGGGAAAGTGTGAGGGAGGGGGGACAGAGAGAGGCAGTGATAATAATTGGAATCTCTTATCCTTGTATCCTTTTGAAAGTGTTTTCGCATTGATTTCTTTCCTTATCGAAAGAGAAAAGTTGGTGTTTATTTTGTTAATAGGAGCTACGTTTCTGTAACACAATATACTTTATAGACTTTTAGAGTCACTGCTTATTCTTAAAAGATGCAAAATGCAAATAATATTCAACTTTATTTGGCACTGGTTTTATAGGTATGGAAAATTTTCAGTATTCTTTCTCAAGAAAAATGATTACTTGAACCATCAAGATTTATGGCATATTAATCCAAAGTTAATATGAGACCTTACCTGTCTTCAGTGGATCCATATAGACAACACTATAAAGCATGAATGAGCAGTACGTATAGTAGTTGATTTTTTCAGTTATCTGAATATTGACATTAGTACTTAATCCTTTTGTGCCTTAGTTGTCCTCTGTAAAACAAGTAATAATAGTACCTTCTTCATATCATAGGGTTTTGAGTATTAAGTGATAAAGTATTTAGCACAGTGCTTGCTTTGTAATAAGCACATAAATGTTATCTATTATGATTATTAGTCGAATTCTTAGGTTTTATGCAGGTTATTAATTCAGTATTCTGAGTTCATTATCAAACACATTTTGGCATTCCTGATTTCTGAAAATAATTCTCCACGTAGTGGAGTTCTGTTGTAGATTAATTTGTTAGAGATATTGAAAAGATTCACCCTTTTTAGTGTAAACTTCTGAAGTAACGTTGACTTCACTTCTTAACTCTACAGCTTGATTAAGCAGTGTTTAACTTTTCAGTCGGGAAAAACCATCCGTTCCGTTTCAAAAGAAGAATATCTCATTTTCAAATTTGCACTGAATCACTCTTTGGCGCATAAATTGTTATCTTTAGAATCTGTTTTGCAGATGTGGAGGCTGCTGCTTTAAAATGTGGTTGGTTGAGTGAAAATTTCATATATGTATTGTATTTCAGAAGCATTAAAAAATAAAGTATAATGGCTAGAATCATGAAGAATAGTAGTTCCTTACTGCAGTGGCTGGTTGGAAAGCCTGCCTGCACCTGCTCATATTCAGGGAGAAGTTGGTCTAGAAACTCTTGAGCCCTGGCAGCATCAGAGGTAGGTGGGTGGAGGCAGATTTTTGTAAGATTTGTCATACCCACTTTATCCTTTGCTGGCTGCAATATTCTCTTTCCTCTTCTTCCATATCTCCTCATTCTCCACCCCCACCCACTGTGCCTTGTATTGTTTTTATTGGGAGGTAGTAATTACTTCTTGACATGAACAATCATTTGTAATTATAGGCACCTACATATTTCTCTACATTTTAAGGCCAAATCCACATATGAGTTCTTATTTTGATGCATGAGAGTAATTATTAGTGACTAACACTGAGTAACTTGTATTATGCTCCAAGTGGATTTATTGTGAATTTCCCCTGATCAAGTACATAGAAATACATAGGTGGGAGGATGAGAGAATTTGTCTATCTGTTCCCTCTCCAAGAGTTGATTTTCTTCAGTGACCTCTTTGTGTTCATTTCCAGTTGGTCAGAAACGTACTGTTAGAAGCACTGGATCCTTATTTAATATTTTAATTTCATTTTCTTTTCTCAAATTCTCCATTTATGTTGATAACAGCCATCATTTTCCTTTGTCCAGGACCTTTGTCAGGGACAATGTCTTCATTCCTTGACTCCACTCTTTGCAGCCATGGTTCAGCCCTGTGGTTGGAGGACCAGTCCATGCAGACTTTGGGGTATGCTGCTTGTCTAGGAGAGGAGGTCAGGCCTGCCCTTTATGATCCCCAAACCCTATTGAATCTCTATTTCCCAAAGTTTACAGAATGCTCTTTGTTGTTGTTGTTCAGTTGCTAAGTCGTACCCAACTCTTTGTGATCCCATGGGCTACAGCATGTCCGGCTCCTCTCAGAGTTTGCTCAGATTCGTGTCCATTGAGTCAGTGATGCTGTCTAACCGCCTCATCCTCTGCTGCCCCCTTCTCCTTTTCAGTCTTTTCCAGCATCAGGGGCTTTTCCAGTGAGTCAACTCTTTGCACCAGGTGGCCAAACTATTGGAACTTCAGCATGAATCCTTCCAGTGAATATTCAGGGTTGATTTTCTTTAGGATTGACTGATTTGATCTCCTTGCAGTCCGCGGGACTGTCAAGAATCTCCTCTAGCACCACAGTTCGAAAGGATTAGTATTTCAGTACTCTGCCTTCTTTGTGGTCCAACTCTCATATCCATACATGACTAGTCTAACAGAGTTTGCAGGGTCTGTAACTATATCAGACTATATTAACTGTTCTTCTCAAGGTCTTTTCCCATGGTATTCTTTCTGTCATAAATTCCTTCATATGAAATTTGCCCCACAATGCCTTCTTCCCATTTAGGAGTCAAATCAAATGTTATATCCTCTCCTCTGCCTGTCTTCCTCAGTTCTGTTCTTTTTCATCCTAAGCAAGTTCAATTGCTCAGCCGTGTCCGATTCTTTGTGATCCCATGGACTATAGCACACCTGGCTTCCCTGTCCATCACCAGCTCCTGGAGCTTCCTCAAACTCATGTCCATCGAGTCGGTGATGCCATCCAACCACCTAATCCTCTGTCAATCCCCTTCTCTTCCTGCCCCCAATCTTTCCCAGCATCAGGGTCTTTTCCATTGAATCAGTTCTTCACATCAGTTGGCCAAATTATTGGAGTTTCAGCTTTAGCATCAGTCCTCCCAAAGAATATTCAGGACTGATTTCCTTTAGGATTGACTGTTTTGATTTCCTTGTGTCCAAGGGACTCTCAAGAGTCTTCTCCAGCACCGCAATTCAGAAGCATCAATTGATGCTTTTGATGCTTTTTCATCCTAGTCAAGTTTTATCAATTCCTATCTGTATTTTTTATTTATAATTTGTAAATTTTATTATATTTTAATTGAAGCATTGTGTATTTATTTTATTAGTTCTAGGTGTTCAGTAAAGTGATTTGGTTATATTTGTATTTATGTGTGTGTGTATTTTTCAGATTATTTTCCACTATAGGTTATTATAAGATGTTGAATATAGTTCCATGTGCTACACAGTAAATCCTTATTACTTACTTATTTTATGTATAGGAGTTATATCTGTTAACCCCCTGTTTGTAATTTATTCTTCCCTACCCCTAGATTCCTATCCAAATTTAAATAGCATTTTTGGGGGGGAGCACTCTCTGCCTAATCACTTCCCGCTCCTAATTCCAGAGCATTCTGACCTCTGCCCTATCAGTCTACTAAAATTTCTCTTGCAGGCCTCATGTATGACTTCTGTTACATCCAGTGAAGGCCTTCTAGTCCTTATTTTACTTAGGATCTTAATATCTCCATGGAGTTGACATTCTTGATCATGCCTTCCTTTTAAACTTTCTCCTTTGTCTTTCCAACACTGTCATCTCCTGCCTCTCGTACTTTTTTCCTGTCTCCTGTCACACTCCTTTCCCATTTTGCCGCCTATTTTGAAGTGTCTGTTGCGCAGGGGGTCTGCCGTCTACAGTTCCTACAGCTGTGTCTCTGTCTGCCTTCTTTTTTTTTTTTCTTAATTTTATTTTTACTTTATTTTACTTTACAATACCGTATTGGTTTTGCCATACATTGACATGAATCCACCATGGGTGTATACGAGCTCCCAATCCTGAATTCCCCTCCCACCTCCCACCCCATATCATCTCTCTGGATCATCCCCGTGTACCAGCCCCAAGCATCCTGTATCCTGTATCGAACATAGGCTGGTGCTTCATTCTTACATGATAGTATACACGTTTCAATGCCATTCTCCCAAATCATCCCACCCTTTCCCTCTCCTACAGAGTCCAGAAGTCCGTTCTATACATCTGTGTCTCTTTTGCTGTCTTGCATACAGGGTCATCATTGCCATCTTTCTAAATTCCATATATATGTGTCAGTATACTGTATTGGTGTTTTTCTTTCTGGCTTACTTCACTCTGTATAATAGGTTCCAGTTTCATCCATCTCATTAGAACTGATTCAAATGAATTCTTTCTGATGGCTGAGTAATACTCCATTGTGTATATGTACCACAGCTTTCTTATCCATTCATCTGCTGATGGACATCTAGGTTGTTTCCATGTCCTGGCTATTATAAACAGTGCTGCAATGAGCATTGGGGTACACGTGTCTCTTTCAATTCTGGTTTCCTCAGTGTGTATGCCCAGCAGTGGGATTGCTGGGTCATAAGGCAGTTCTATTTGCAGTTTTTTAAGGACTCTCCACACTGTTCTCCATAGTGGCTGTACTAGTTTGCATTCCCACCAACAGTGTAAGAGGGTTCCCTTTTCTCCACACCCTCTCCAGCATTTATTGCTTGTAGACTTTTGGATCGCAGCCATTCTGACTGGTGTGAAATGGTACCTCATTGTGGTCTTGATTTGCATTTCTCTGATAATGAGTGATGTTGAGCATCTTTTCATGTGTTTGTTAGCCATCCGTATGTCTTCTTTGGAGAAATGTCTGTTTAGTTCTTTGGCCCATTTTTTGATTGGGTCGTTTATTTTTCTGGAATTGAGCTGCATGAGTTGCTTGTATATTTTTGAGATTAGTTGTTTGTCAGTTGCTTCATTTGCTATTGTTTTCTCCCATTCAGAAGGCTGTCTTTTTACCTTGCTTATAGTTTCCTTTGTTGTGCAGAAGCTTTTAATTTTAATTAGATCCCATTTGTTTATTTTTGCTTTTATTTCCAGTATTCTGGGAGGTGGATCATAGAGGATCCTGCTGTGATTTATGTCGGAAAGTGTTTTGCCTATGTTCTCCTCTAGGAGTTTTATAGTTTCTGGTCTTACGTTTAGATCTTTAATCCATTTTGAGTTTATTTTTGTGTGTGGTGTTAGAAAGTGATCTAGTTTCATTCTTCTACAAGTGGTTGACCAGTTTTCCCAGCACCACTTGTTAAAGAGATTGTCTTTACTCCATTGTATATTCTTGCCTCCTTTGTCGAAGATAAGGTGTCCATAGGTGTGTGGATTTATCTCTGGGCTTTCTATTTTGTTCCATTGATCTATATTTCTGTCTTTGTGCCAGTACCATACTGTCTTGATGACTGTGGCTTTGTAGTAGAGCCTGAAGTCAGGCAGGTTGATTCCTCCAGTTCCATTCTTCTTTCTCAAGATTGCTTTGGCTATTCGAGGTTTTTTGTATTTCCATACAAATCTTGAAATTATTTGTTCTAGTTCTGTGAAAAATACCGCTGGTAGCTTGATAGGGATTGCATTGAATCTGTAGATTGCTTTGGGTAGTATACTCATTTTCACTATATTGATTCTTCCGATCCATGAACACGGTATATTTCTCCATCTATTAGTGTCCTCTTTGATTTCTTTCATCAGTGTTTTATAGTTTTCCATATATAGGTCTTTAGTTTCTTTAGGTAGATATATTCCTAAGTATTTTATTCTTTTCGTTGCAATGGTGAATGGAATTGTTTCCTTAATTTCTTTTTCTACTTTCTCATTATTAGTGTATAGGAATGCAAGGGATTTCTGTGTGTTGATTTTATATCCTGCAACTTTACTATATTCATTGATTAGCTCTAGTAATTTTCTGGTGGAGTCTTTAGGATTTTCTATGTAGAGGATCATGTCATCTGCAAACAGTGAGAGTTTTACTTCTTCTTTTCCAATTTGGATTCCTTTTATTTCTTTTTCTGCCCTGATTGCTGTGGCCAAAACTTCCAGAACTATGTTGAATAGTAGCGGTGAAAGTGGGCACCCTTGTCTTGTTCCTGACTTTAGGGGAAATGCTTTCAGTTTTTCACCATTGAGGATAATGTTTGCTGTGGGTTTGTCATATATAGCTTTTATTATGTTGAGGTATGTTCCTTCTATTCCTACTTTCTGGAGAGTTTTTATCATAAATGGATGTTGAATTTTGTCAAAGGCCTTCTCTGCATCTATTGAGATAATCATATGGCTTTTATTTTTCAGTTTGTTAATGTGGTGAATTACATTGATTGATTTGCGGATATTGAAGAATCCTTGCATCCCTGGGATAAAGCCCACTTGGTCATGGTGTATGATCTTTTTAATGTGTTGTTGGATTCTGATTGCTAGAATTTTGTTAAGGATTTTTGCATCTATGTTCATCAGTGATATTGGCCTGTAGTTTTCTTTTTTGGTGACATCTTTGTCAGGTTTTGGTATTAGGGTGATGGTGGCCTCATAGAATGAGTTTGGAAGTTTACCTTCCTCTGAAATTTTCTGGAAGAGTCTCAGTAGGATAGGTGTTAGCTCTTCTCAAAATTTTTGGTAGAATTCAGCTGTGAAGCCATCTGGACCTGGGCCACCTGCAAGGTTCCCCGCCTGATTGCCACACAGTTGTCTCACCTTAACTTACCTCCTTTACTGTTACTACCTTTTGTCTTATATTGCCACTTCCACAACTCTGTCTCACTGAATGAACGGCACCATCTGCTTTCCCCTCCTCAAAGTTATGTTTCTTTTACACCCTCCTGCTTCAGTGCCATAGCCCGGGCCTTGATCATCTCTCACCTGGCCTATGCAACCTACAGACTTGGCCTCTCCAAGCAGTCTTTCCCACTACCACCCAACTGGGTATCTAAAACACAGGACTGATTATATAACTTAAGTCACTCCTCTTATTTGGTGGCTCCATGGTCTCTATTTAGTGGCTCCATGGTCTCCATAAGTGTAAAGCCAATAATCCCAGTACAGCTTATAGGATCCCCTTTATAGTCTAATAATTGCCAATGATTATTGACAATCTCATCTTCTACATATGGCCAGAGCAGACTATCAATACTTGTTCCTAGAATAAGCTATGCTTTTGCAAGTCACTTTATCTTTGCATATTCTGTATCAATTTCTAGGATTCACCCCTCTCCCCGCAACTGTGAATTTTCACTTGCAGTATTTCAGCTCTTCTTCAAAAAGCACACCTCTGAGGAATCCTTTCTAGATCTGTTCCAGTGAGCTACCTGTTTCCCTTCTCTGGATGTTGCCTTATAGTGTGATGATGTCTTTCCCCCAGTTTTTCTCCTCCAGTAGATTATATGTGCTTGGAGAACAGGCAACTTAGTATTCCCAGGTATCTAGCCTATGTTGAACTATTGACCTGTGGTTTATTGCTTGTATATTATATCCACTTGCCCAGCTGTGATTTCCATGAAGGCCTCATCCTAGTCAATTCTTGCTTCTTCAGTGAGAAACAGTGCTTACATCTCAACAAAAGTTAATTGAACCAAGTTTTGTTGAAGAACATTTCAAGAGAATTCAAGTTAAACAGTGAAAGTTAACAATGAATGTACTATTTCTAAATTTAAAAAAGAAAGAGAACTCAAACATAGAGTAGTACTGAAATATAATGACAATATCTATTGTAAATATGTGCATATTTTATTATATAAATATATATTGCTTAGATATATCTGCCATAGGATTTTAATTTTATTGAAAGCCTGTGATATGTACAAAACGAGGCTAGATATTAAGAGAATAAAAGGAGTTGAAATGAGTATTTAGAAGATTTTAATTTGGCATATTAGAAGGTGTAGGAAAATCTCCGTATATTCTTTTGAAATAACCTGTGAAACATTTTTGTCGTAACTCTGAGCAGAACAGTTCTCAGCATCTACCTGTGGGTGTTCTCTTAAAACACTACACTACTTTTCTCATGAGTTTCTTGATAGGTCAAAATAAAAGAACTTAGAGAGAAAAAAGGAACCTACTGCCTTAACATGTTTGGGTATACATCTGAATATACAGTTTTCTTTTCCTTTTTCCCTTCCCTTTTTCTCCTTCTCTATTATTATATTTAGTATTATGTATTGAGAAAAAGATGGACTTCCCTGGTGGCTCAGACAGTAAAGTGTCTGCCTATAATGTGGGAGATCCAGGTTTGATCCCTGGGTTGGGAAGATCTCCTGGAGAAGGAAATGGCAAGCCACTCCAGTATTCTTGCCTGAAAAATCCCATGGATGGAGGAGCCTGATAGGCTACAGTCCATGGGGTCGCAAGAGTTGGACATGACTGAGCGACTTCTCTTCACATTGAGAAATAGATATGAACTTGTCAATATATATATATAAAATATTGATATATATTGTATATCTGTATTGTATTTATTTATTTAACTGAAGGATAATTGCTTTACAGAATTTTGTTGTTTTCTGTCAAACCTCAACATGGATCAGCCACAGGTATACATATATCCCCTCCCTCCCATCTCCCTCTCTATTCCACCTCTCTAGGTTGATAGGGAGTTTGAGTTTCCTGAGACATATTGTATATCTGTAGTTTCTATTGGTACACAAACTTCTGAGCAGCTGAACATTTGATATTTGATATTTATATGGTTTTAATTTAACATCAGTGGGAAACTCTTGAGTACTACTTCACCTACAGTGATCTGGCAGTGCACTTGAGCTAGAACTCTCCATAATTCAGGATCCTTTGCTTCTTAACCTACATTATTAGACCCTGATCTCTTGTTGTTTGATTTAATGAAAGATTTTAAAAGTGCTTTGTAAAGAGCTTCTGAGTTCTTATTTGATGTATAATAACATGGCCTAATTTTTGGCTAATTTCTTATTCGATGTATAGTAACATGGCCTAATTTTTGGCTAATAAGTATTTTGGTACATATGTGTATTAATTTATTTTTTATTGAAGGATAATTGCTTTACAGTTTGGCATATATTTTAAATTGAGAATCTCTTCCAATTTCATTTGATTGACTCCCTCATCTGAGATTTATGAAACTGGTTCTCAGAAGTGTTTGATTGTTGGTGGTGGTTCTAGGAATTTAATGAGACGTTAAGCACCTGAAACTAGAAGAAGATGGGGCCATTAAATGATTTTTAGTGTATTTGAGAGTTGGGTAACCACCACAACATTCTAATCTATAATATTTCCACCACCCTTAAAAGAATCCATGTTTAGTCATTCACCATTCATATCTCTAGCTCTGTGTTTGCTCGTGCTCAGTCATGTTGGCTCTCTGCGACCCCATGGACTGTAGCCCACCAAGCTCCTCTGTCCATGGGATTCTCCAGGCAAGAAAACTGGTGTGGGTTGTTACTTCCTCCTCTGGGGATCTTCCCAATCCAGGGATCAAACCGCATCTCTTGTGTCTCCTGCATTGGCAGACAGATTCTTTACCACTAGTGCCACTTGGGAAGCCCAGTTATTGTTAATGGAAACCTCAAGAAAGTCATGTACTATATACTATAGTATATATCACTCTTTTTTATTTTTTTTTATTGCCAAAAAAGTAATTTTCCATTGTATAACAGTTTTACATTTTGTTTATCCATTCATTAGTGGATGGACATTAGGGTTGTTTCCATTTTGAGTCTGTTAAAAATAATGCTTCTGTGAAGATTCATGTGAAAGTTTTTGGATAGGATATGTTTTCACTTCTCTTGGGTGGATACCCAGGAGTGGAATTGCCGAGTTAGGTGGTAAATCTGTTTACTATTTTACAATATGGCAAACTNATCCATTCATTAGTGGATGGACATTAGGGTTGTTTCCATTTTGAGTCTGTTAAAAATAATGCTTCTGTGAAGATTCATGTGAAAGTTTTTGGATAGGATATGTTTTCACTTCTCTTGGGTGGATACCCAGGAGTGGAATTGCCGAGTTAGGTGGTAAATCTGTTTACTATTTTACAATATGGCAAACTGTTTTTCAAACTGACTCGACCCATTTTACATTCCTACCAGTAAATATGAAGGTTCCAGTTTCTTTGCTTCATCACCAACACTTATTATTATGTGTCTTTTAATTACTGAATATAAAGTGGTATCTTGTGATTTTGATTTGCATTTTCCTAATAACAAATGATGTCAGGCTTCTTTTTATGTGCTTATTGGGCATTTGTATATATTCTTTAGTGACATATGTATTCACATCTTTTACCCATTTAAAAAAAAGATCATTCTTTTTTTTTTTTGGTAGGCTATACATTTTATCAGTTACAATGAATTGTCATCTAAACATTATACATTAGAGTCATTCATTTTTTTTTTATTGTGTTGTAAAAATTATTCATTTTTTTTTTTATTGTGTTGTAAAAATTCGTTAAGTATCCTCAACACCAGTCTTTTATCAGATATATGATCTACAGATAATTTCTCCAAGTTTATGTCTTGTCTTACATTTTGTTCATAGTAGCTTTTGAAGCTTGTAAATTTTTAATTTTGATGATGCTAATTTATCTTTTTATTTCCTTTTATCATTCATGCTTTTGGTGTATCTAAGAAACCATACCCTAATCTAATGTCATGTTTTTTATAGTTTTACATTTATGTCTATGATCCATTTTGAGTTAGTTTTTGTATGATGTGACGTGAAGATCTTCGGTTATCTTTTTCGCATGTGGGTATTTAGCTGTTTCAGCATCAATTTTTGAAAAGACCATTCTTTTTCCATGAAATTGTTTAGGCATTTATCTAAGAAACCATACCCTAATCTAATGTCATGTTTTTTATAGTTTTACATTTATGTCTATGATCCATTTTGAGTTAGTTTTTGTATGATGTGACGTGAAGATCTTCGGTTATCTTTTTCGCATGTGGGTATTTAGCTGTTTCAGCATCAATTTTTGAAAAGACCATTCTTTTTCCATGAAATTGTTTAGGCATATTTGTTGAAAATCAATTGGTCATAAATGTAAGGGTGTAAGTGGTTATTGATTACTGTATTTATTCCTTATTCTAAGTCTAGATTTCATAAGGCCTAATTTTAATAATTATAAGCATAGAACATTAACACAAATATATTTCTTCTAAATGCAGCTGTATTTTTATTGCAATTACTTTGTGTGCATAATGTGACTTATGTGTAGTTTATAAAGATTATCATGGGTTTATATAGAAGTTAAAACATTTTCCCCATTTCTGTGGGATAATACCTTAAAAAAAAGAAGGTTTTTCTTGTTGGATTTGTTTTGCCAAGAGAGCCCGCAAGTTTCAGACTCTTACATCACTCAAGTAGTTGCTTGTGTAGTCTTTTGAGAAAAATTAAACCAAGATATCTTAAGTGATTTCCATGCAAAATTAATGCTTCCCTTGGTTTCTGCCAAATGCTGCGATGCATTTATGCAGCAGATGCCAGAAAGTTTAGAACTTGTATTTGGAAAGGATTCAAAATTTTAAGATAGAAAGCATTTGTGCCTGGGGCAGTGTAATGACCCCACCTGTGTCTTTTTCTTGTCTTCTGGGTGTTTTCATTTTGTGTCCAGAAAGGCCCATGCAGATCCTTCTTCTATTTTTAAATCTATTTTTATGAGGCACAGTTTTAATTTTACAAGACCAGATCTCACTCCAAGTTTCAAAATATGTGTTCTTCAGCATAAAATGTTTTGACAGATACCTAATGGCCTAGCACTTTAGCATCCATTTTTTCAGGCATAGATTCAGAGAATCAGAGCCATAAAACCACACGATAATTAGTCACCATCAGATGCTATGTAAATTTATTTTTCATACATCTTTATGCTAGGTTAGCTGCTTTTTTGTTCTGTTATTTTGATGACTAGCTCACTGTTAATAAACCACTGAAATAAATGGAACATACTTAGTTGTTGGGTTTATTAGCTTTAAGGCTTTATTTATGGTCTAAGAGGAAGAGCAGAAACAAACCAGTATTTATTGAGTGCCTACTGTATTCCAAATACTGTCCCAGATAACGTTTACATCCCTAATCTCATTTAATCCTCACAACCCCTCATTGTTGGTATTATTATCCTAGTTTTAGAGATGAACTTTAAACAAGCCAGATAATGATAATGATACTTTATAGTATTTGTGTGGGGTCTTTCATATCGTAGTTCTAAATGATCATCTGACTTTTGGAGATGTTCAGTTATTAAAAAAAGAGAAACTGCCATAATTTATCCCCAGTGTTGAAGAGTTTAGGGTAGAAAGAAAAGGCGCATCAGATATTTCTCAACTTTTTGTACATATTAACTGTGGTAAACATACTGAACAGAGATAGATAAACAACACAGAATACATTCATGTGGGGGTGAAGGTATTATAATGCTCAGATAAAAATGGTATTGGAATAATTAGAGATCCATATGTTAAAAAAAGAGCCTTGACTTCATCCCACATGTTAAAATAATTCAGATAGATCATAGACTAATTGTAAAACTTAAAACTGTAAAATTTCTAGGAGAAAACAGAATTTCTATGACCTTGGGTTAGGCAAAGATTTTTTAGATGTAATATTTTAAAATTGCTAAATAGGAGTTCATCAGAATTTAAAGCACTTATATTTGAAAGACTTTTAAAATGAAAAAAGCAAGCTGCAAAATATTGAAAAATATTTGCCAAATATATGCCTGATAAAGAAATTACATCCAGAATATCTAAAGAACTCTCAAAAAAGAAAGTATTAGAAAATAAACAACTAAATAAGAGACACTTCACTGAAGAATTGAGACATGAAGGCAAATAGTACATGGAAAGATCTTCAATATCATTAGTCATTTAGGAAATGTAAATTAAAATCACAGTGCCAATGCATACCTGTTAGAATGGCTTAAAAAAAAAAAGCTGATACTACAATTGCTGTCAAGAATATGAAGTGATTGGAACTCTTATACATTGCTGATAGGAATGCAGAATGGAACAACCACTTCGAAAAACAGTTTTGCAGTTTCTTATAAAGTTAAGCATACATTTCCCATATGACCGTCAATTTCATTTTTAAGTATTTAGCCAAGAGAAGTAACGACTTATTTTTACCAAAACAAAAAAAAAGCCAAAAATCCACGAAGCAATATTTGTAGTGCTTTATTTATAATCACCTCAAACTGGAAACAACCTGCTATCCTGAATTTGGCAAGTGGATAAACAAAATATGGTATATCCATATAGTGGAATGTTATTCAGCAACAAAAAGGAATGGACTACTGATATATATGGCTTCCCTGGTGGCTCAGTGGTAAAGTATCCGCCTACCAATGCAGGAGACATGGGTTTGATACCTGGGTCAGGAAGATCCCCTGCGAAGGAAATGGCAACCCACTCCACTATTCTTGCCCAGAGAATCCCTGACAGAGGAGTCTGGCTGGCTACAATCCATGGGGTCACAAAAGAGTTGGATACAACTTAGTGACTAAACAACAACAGCAACAAGTTAAAGAAGCAAGGCTCAAAAGGCTTCGTACAGTATGCCTGTGTGCTAAGCGCATTCAGTCATGTCCAGCTCTTTGAGACCCCATGCACTGTAGCCGCCAGGCTCCTCTGTCCATGGGATTCTCTGGGCAAGAATACTGGAGTGGGTTGCCATTTGCCGTCTTCCAGGGGATCTTCCTGACCGAAGGATTTAACCTGTGTCTCTTAAGTCTCCTGCATTGACAGGCAGGTTCTTTGCCACTATAGTATTGGAAAAGCTTAACTATCGGGAAACAAAACCAGTTAATAGTTTCCAGTTGTTGAAGCTGGGGTTGTGAAGCATTTTCTATAAAGAGGCAACACAAGATAAACTTTTGGAGTAGTGGAACTATTCATTTGTCAAAAGTCACAGTACTGCACATTTAAAAGGAAGAATTTCATTGTAAGTATGTTAGGCCCCAATAAACTTTACCTATGTGAACAGGGAGGCCTGGCGTGCTGCGATTCATGGGGTCGCAAAGAGTCGGACACGACTGAGCGACTGAACTGAACTGAACTGAACAGCCTATCTATCTCTCTACCAATCAGAAGTCTAGACATAGTTCAGTGTTGATGTGGTATCTTTAATGTCATCAAGGACCAGGGCCTTCTGTTTGTTGCTTTAAGATGCTGCTTGAGTCCAGAATCATATCCTCTCTGGCAGAGGAAGGAGTAAACAAGAAGAGGTGAAGAAGGGTCTGCAACCTTCCTTTAGAGACTTTTTCAGACTTCCTTAATACCCTTCCATTTACACCATGTTGGTCAAAGTATAAGTGCCATATTTCATCACATGTATCTGCAAGAGGCTGGAAATTGCAGACTTGGAGAAGAAAAGAGAATGGATGTTGGATTATATATCTAACAGTATCTGTCACACTGCTGATAGCTTCTAGCTGTTGCAGTGTTTTGTAACACTAAAGTTAAGTATCCTGGATCTTCCTCTGGGTTGCTTTATATCCTGAAGTTGCAGAGTGCCTTTCTGTTGTTCCTGTGTACTGTTCCCAAACTCTTATTTGAGCTTACATTTTGCTAATTGGTAGTTCCTAAAATTGAGTGGATGCAGTCTTATTTTAGGCACTGGGTTCAACAGCTCTGAAAACTAGGGTTTGGTAATGAATGCTAAATAGTTAATTAAGTTCCCAAGAATATCTTAGGGAGAAGACATGCATAGGTTATTTAAAAAAAAAAAAAACCTTTATTTGGAATAAATCATAAATATTTGATAACAAATGCTGGCTACTTGAAACCTATACATTTAAATGTCAATTACATTTCATTGTATATTGGTTATACCTCGATTAAAATTGATGCCTGAAATGCTTAGATAGGCAGTGAATTTCTTACATTAATTATTGAGGACCTGGTATGTATTATATTCCTGTTGTGTTCAAGATATTTGATAGAACCTAGACATTTGTCTGGAGAAGGCAACGGCACCCCACTCCAGTACTCTTGCCTGGAAAATCCTATGGACAGAGGAGCCTGGCAGGCTGCCGTTTATGGGGTCGCACAGAGTTGGACACGACTGAAGCAATTTAGCAGCAGCAGCAGCAATTTGTTTGGAGAAGGAAATGGCAACCCACTCCAGTATTCCTTCCTGGGAAATTCCATGGACAGAGGAGCCTGGTGGACTACAGTCCATGGGGTCAAAAAGAATTGGGCAGGACTTAGCAAGTAAGCAACAAAGAAAGACATAAAAAGATTTAAAACAAACAAACAAAAAACAGAGTCTTTACTCTAAAGGAGCTCTTCTTGGAGAAGAAATAGATGTCAATATGTGTAGTTGCAACTTATGTGATTGGTGTTATAATGTGGGAATTAGAATTAGAAGGCAATGTGTGAATCTGGGTAGAATTAGTTTACATCTTTTTCAAAATTGTTGGGTATGTTCCAAGTTGTTTACATTTCCATGTAAGTTTTAGAGTCAGCTTACCAGTTTCTAATTCCAAGGAGACTCTGTTGGAATTTTAATTGAGAATGTATTGAATTTAAAAATTAATTTGGGCACAAATGAAATCTGAACAGTGTTGACTCCATTAATACAGTGTATCTTCTCATTTGTGTTGATCTTGTTTCTTTCAGAAATGTTTTATGGTTTTTAGTGTACAGATACTACACATTCTTGACAGATTCCATATTTACTCTTGCTGTTATAAATATTATGTCATAATTTCAGTATCCAGTTGTTTGTTGCTGCTGCTGCTGCTAAGTCACTTCAGTCATGTCCGACTCTGTGCGACCGCATAGACGGAAGCCCACCAGACTCCCCCTTTGTTTGTTGCTAGTCATTAGAAATAAAATTGATTTATGATTATTTATCTTGTATCCTGTGACATTGTTAAACTCACATTAGTTCTAGTAGCATTTTTGTAGATTCTTCAGATTAGCTATATAGATGATCATGTGGTTTCTTAATAAAGACAGTATTATTTCTTATTTCCAGTCTGTAAGCCTTTAATTTCATTTATCTACCTTATTGCACTGGCAGGCAACTCTAGGACAAAAAAATGGTGAGGGTTTGAGATCACTGCTTTGTTCACCAGCATGAGGAAAGCATTCAGCCTTTCCCCATTAAATATATTACCAGTGAAAGTGAAAGTGTTAGCTGCGCAGTCCTGTCTGTCTCTTTGCAACTCCATGGACTGGAGCCCACCAGGCTCCTCTGTCCCTGGAATTCTCCAGGCAAGAATACTGGAGTGGGTAGCTATTCCCTTCTCTAGAGGATCTTCTTAACCCAGGGATCAAACCCGGGTCTCCTGCATTGCAGGCAGATTCTTTACCACCTGAGCTACCAGGGAAGCATATTACCTATTAGTTTTTCATAAATGTCTTCTCTCAGGTTGAGCAAGCTCCATTCTATTTCTAGATTACTGAGAAGTTTTTTTCTTTTGTTTTATCACGAGTGGATGTTGAATTTTTATGGCAAAATCACTACAATATTGTAAAGTAATTAGCCTCCAATTAAATAAATTAAAGAAAATAAAAAGTAAATAAAAATAAAAAGGAAAAAAAAAGCTTATTTTACATCAGTTGAGATGATCTGATATCTTTTCTTAGTCTTTTGATATGTGTATTATATGGTTTAATTTTAAGTCCTTTCCATTTTCCTTTTCATTCCTGGGTTAAATAACACTTAATCATGACATGGTATCAGTTTTGTACACTGCTATTTTGTTAAGGATTTTTGTGTCTGTGTTCACTGGGGATCTATAGTTTTCTTGTAGTGACTTTTGTTTTGGCATCAGGGCCATATAGAGTGAGTTGAGAAGTGTTCCCTTTTCTGTTTTCTGGAAGAGTTTGGCTTCCTTCTTCCCTCCTTCTTCCCTCCTTCTCTCCCTCCCTCCCTCCCTCCCTTCCTTCCTCTTTGGCTCAATATCAGATTTTTTTTTTTCAGTTTTGAGATATAATTGATATGAAACACTGTGTAAGTCTGAGGGGTACAGCATGATGATTTGACTTACATGCGTCATGAAATGATTGCTACAGTAAGTTTAGTGAATATTCATCATCTCATGTAGATGTAAAATTAAAGAAACAGAAGATACTTTTTTTCCTTATGACTCTCTTAACAACCACAGTTTTAATTGTATATATCATCTTGTACACTGCCTCCCTAGGACTTAGTTTATCTCATAACTGAAAGTTTATATCTTTTGACTGCCTTCATCCACTTTCTCCACCCGCTCCTCCCCACTCTTTGCTACCTCTGGTAACCGTAAATCTGTTCTAGCTCTATTAGTTTGTTTATTTTTTAAGTATACTTTGCTACAACATTATGTTAGTTCCTGTTACACAATGTAGTGATTTAATATTTTTATATATTTCAAAATGATCACCAGGATAAGTCTAGTTAACATCTGCACCATACAATGATATTGTCTAATTATTGACTGTATTACCTAGACTGCACATTTCATACTTGTGGTTCATTTATTTTGCAACTGGAAGTGTGTATCTTTGAAAATTTTTTTAGATTTATTTTATTGAAGTATAGTTGATTTACAGTGTTAATTTCTGCTGTACAGCAACATGATTCAGTTTTACACATATATACATACTTACTCTTTTCCATTATAGTTTCTCATAGGGTGTTGAATATAGTTCCCCGTGCTATACAGTGGGACCTTGTTTATCTGTTCTCTATGTAATAGTCTGCATCTGCTCATCCATCACCCCCCCACCCCTAGACCCTCTTGACAACCACAAGTCTGTTGACTGTGTCTGTGAGTCTGTTTCTGTTTTGTAGGTAAGTTCATCTGTGTCATATTTTAGAT
The DNA here is from genome assembly GCA_006410635.1 of Cephalophus harveyi. NCBI lineage: Eukaryota > Metazoa > Chordata > Mammalia > Artiodactyla > Bovidae > Cephalophus > Cephalophus harveyi. The sequence continues at coordinate 499,324 of SJYT01046420.1, read as the reverse complement.
TCCACATAAATGATAGCATATGGTATATTTCTTTCTCTTTCTGACTTAGGAAGTTTGTATCTCTTAATCTCCCTCACCTGTTTGTCTCCTACCCTCACTTCCTCCCCTCTGGCAAACACCCATTTCTTCTCTCTATTATAACTCTGTTTCTGTTTTGTTGCATTTGTTCATTTGTTTTGTTTTTTTTTAAGTTCCACATGTAAGTGAAATCATACAGTGTTTGTCTTTCTCTGTCTTAACTTATTTCACTTAGTATAATGTTCTCTAGGTTCATTCATGCTGTCGCAAATGGCAAGATTTCATTTTTTTTTT
>SJYT01046420.1:470112-498884 GCA_006410635.1 Cephalophus harveyi | reverse complement strand
AGGCAAGAACACTGGAGTGGATTGCCATGTCCCTGTCTCTTATACACATCTAGATGTGTATAAGAGACAGGTGTGTGTGTGTGTGTGTAATGTTCCATTGTATGTATGTATGTATATGTGTGTATACGCATGTCTTCTTCATCCATTCATCTGTTGATGGACACTTGCGTTGTTTCCATATCTTATCGGTTGTAGATAATGCTGTAGTGAACATTGTTGTTGTTCAGTCACCCAGTTGTGTCCAATTCTTTGTGACCCATGGACTGCAGCACACGAGGCCTGTCCCTAACCATCTCCCGAAGTTTGCCCAAGTTCATGTCCATTGTATTGATGATGCCATCCAGCCATCTCATCCTCTGACACCCTCTTCTCTTTCTGCTCTCACTCTTTCCCAGCATCAGGGACTTCACAGTGAGTTGGCTGTTTACATCAGATGCACAAAATACTGTAGCTTCAGCTTTAGCATCAGTCCTTCCAAGGAATATTCAGGGTTGATTTCCCTTGAGATTGACTGGTTTGACCTCTGCTGTCCAAGGAGCTTTCAGGAGTCTTCTCCAGCACCACAGTTGGAAAGCATCGGTTCTTTGGTGCTCTGCCTGCTTTACAGTTCAGCTCTCACAACCATACGTGACCAGTGGGAACATAAGAGTGCATATATCTTTTCAAGTTAGTGTTTTCTTTTTCTTCAGATAAATACCCAGGAGTGGAATTGATGGATTCTATGGTAGTTCTGTTTTTAATTTTTTGGGGAATCTCCATACTGTTTTCCACAGTGGCTGCACCAGTTTACATTCCCACCAACACTGCAAAAGGATTCCTTTTTCTCTACATCCTTGCCAACACTTGTTATTATTATTTTAATGCATACTTATTTTTGGCTGTGCTGGGTCTTCCTCTCATTGTTTGTTGTGCGGGCTTTCTCTAGTTGCAGCGAGTGGGGGCTATTCTCTAGTTGTGGTGTGCAGCTTCCTGTTGCAGTGGCTTTTCCTGTTGTGGAACGCAGGCTGTAGGGCTTGTGGGCTCCGTAGTTGCTACTCCCAGACTGTAGCACACAGGCTCAGTGGTTGTGGCACACAGGCTTAGTTGTCCCGTGTCATGTGGGATCTTCCTGGATCAGGGATTGAACCTGCGTCTCCTGCATTGGCAGACAGCTTCTTTACTACCAGGGAAGCCCTTGTTGTCTTTTTGATAATAGCCATTCTGACAGGTGTGAGGTAATATCTTATTGTGGTTTTAATTTGCATTTCCCTGATGTTGAGCATCTCTTCATTTCCCTGTTGGACATCTATATGTTTTCTTTGGAAAAAATGTCTATTCATATCTTCTTCGCATTTTTTAGTCAGGTTGTTTGTTTTTTTGGGATTGAGTTGCATGAGTTCTTTGTGTATTTTGAATATTAATCCCTTATCAAATACATCTTTGCAAAAACTTTTTCCTATTCAGTAGGTGGCCTTTTCTTTCTTAAGGTGTTAATTTTTTCCTTAAATGTTTGATAGAATTCAACAGTAAAGTCATTCTTAGTGCAAAGATTTTCAGCTATGTATTTAGTTCTTTTAATCATATAGGAATATTCTAGATATTATTTCTTATTGAGTGAACTTTTCTGGTTTGTCTTTTAAGGAAATTTGTCCATTTGATCTAAATTATTAAATTTATTTATGTAGATTCATTCATAAAATTTCCCAATTCTTCTTTGAATGTTGACAAGTTCTACAATTATATCTTTTCTTTCATTCAAGATACTGGTGTTTGAGGCTGTCTCTTATACACATCTTGTGTGCTACAGTCTGGGAGTAGCAACTACGGAGCCCACAAGCCCTACAGCCTGCGTTCCACAACAGGAAAAGCCACTGCAACAGGAAGCTGCACACCACAACTAGAGAATAGCCCCCACTCGCTGCAACTAGAGAAAGCCCGCACAACAAACAATGAGAGGAAGACCCAGCACAGCCAAAAATAAGTATGCATTAAAATAATAATAACAAGTGTTGGCAAGGATGTAGAGAAAAAGGAATCCTTTTGCAGTGTTGGTGGGAATGTAAACTGGTGCAGCCACTGTGGAAAACAGTATGGAGATTCCCCAAAAAATTAAAAACAGAACTACCATAGAATCCATCAATTCCACTCCTGGGTATTTATCTGAAGAAAAAGAAAACACTAACTTGAAAAGATATATGCACTCTTATGTTCCCATTGGTCACGTATGGTTGTGAGAGCTGAACTGTAAAGCAGGCAGAGCACCAAAGAACCGATGCTTTCCAACTGTGGTGCTGGAGAAGACTCCTGAAAGCTCCTTGGACAGCAGAGGCCAAACCAGTCAATCTCAAGGGAAATCAACCCTGAATATTCCTTGGAAGGACTGATGCACTTTTTAATCATTCCACCTAGAAATTCTTTAATTTTATTGATCTTCTCAAATAACCAGCTTTTGGTTTCTCTACTGATTTGTGGTTTTCTGTTTTATTCATTTGTATTCTCATTTCCTCCCTTCTGCTAGTTTTAGTTTTAATATTCTCTCCTTTTTCTAGTTTGAATTTTAGGTTATTGATTTGAGGCACCTTTTTTTTTCTTTTCCTCTATGCTCAATCTTAGTCAAATACCATGAATTTCAATATGTTGTATTTTCATGTTTTTAGAAGTCAGAGTATTATCTAATATTCCGTATGAAATTTTGACTCATGGATTATTTAGAATTGTATTTATTAATTTCTGAATGTTTTGGAAGAGATATCTTTCCAGATACAGTTCTGCATTGATCATTTATTTAGTTTCTTTTTTGGACAGTGTATATACTTTTATGGTTTCTTTCATTTTAGTGTATTTAGATTTGTTTTAATGGCTCAGAATGTGGTCTATCTTAGTGAATGTTCCGTGTGTAAAAGAATACCTGTCCAGTTGTTGCGTGAAGTGTTATGTAAATGTTAATTAGCTCAACTTGTCTGGTAGAGTTTCTGAGGTCTTCTGTAGTCTTACTGATTTTTTCTTTTTGAGGTGGGGGGAGGTCTACTTGTTCTATTAGTCACAGAGAGGAGTGTTGAAGCGTACAGCTGTTAAGTATGAACTTGGTATTTCTTTTATTTCTATTAAGTTTGCTTTCACATTTTGAAGCTCTGCTATTAGGGAGATATGCATTTAGGATTCTTATATCTTCTTAATATTTCATATTCTTATATCTTCCTAATATTTTATATTTTATATCTTCTTGATCTTTTGACTCTTTCTCATAATGAAAATTTCCTCTTTGTCTCTAGTTTTATTCATTGTTTTCAAGTCCACTTTGACATTAATATACTCATTCTAGCTTTCTTTTGATTATGTTATGGCACATCTTTTTTCCATCGTTTTACTGTTAAATGATTAATGCTGCTGCTACTAAGTCGCTTCAGTCAAGTCTGACTGCGCGACCCCAAAGACGGCAGCCCACCAGGCTCCCCCGTCCCTGGGATTCTCCAGGCAAGAACACTGGAGTGGATTGCCATGTCCTTCTCCAATGCATGAAAGTGAAAAGTGAAAGTGACTGACTCTTACTGACTCCATGGACTGCAGCCTACCAGGCTCCTCCATCCATGGGATTTTCCAGGCAAGAGTACTGGAGTGGGTTGTCATTGCCTTCTCCAACATGGTTAATAAGGCTTTATATTTAAAGATTTTTGTGTGTTTTTTATATATAAACACACATTTTTATATATTTCTATATATAAAAATATATTTCTCCAATGCATGAAAGTGAAAAGTGAAAGTGAAGTCACTCAGTCGTGTCTGACTCTTACTGACTCCATGGACTGCAGCCTACCAGGCTCCTCCATCCATGGGATTTTCCAGGCAAGAGTACTGGAGTGGGTTGTCATTGCCTTCTCCAACATGGTTAATAAGGCTTTATATTTAAAGATTTTTGTGTGTTTTTTATATATAAACACACATTTTTATATATTTCTATATATAAAAATATAGACTCTGCTGAATTTTGATTTTATCTAATCCAATCTGACAGTCTTTTCCTTTTAATTAGAGTTTTTATGCCATTTCCAATTAATGTGATGGAATTTCCAGTTATTGATGAGGTTGGATTTAAACCTACCATGTTGTATTTGTTTTATATTTATATTTATCCCACTGTTCTTTTAAATTATCTTTTACTGTTTTGGCCAGGGAAGTCCCACATCATTCTTTTTTACTGACCAGTCTTTTTCAGTATATTTTCGGGTGTGTGTTATATAACAGTATATTACCTCATATAATTTAGAAATTAACCTGTATATGTAGTGGGTATATAATGTTCAATAGTTCTACTGATCAGAGTGTATAGTCAGTTGTTTGGAAACTACTGCTTTAGAGGGTCAGAACTAAGAACTCTGACATTTGAAGTAGAATTTGCCACTTGCGATTTGATTTCATGACAGCACATTTTGGATGGTTGACTTTATTGCATTGGGAAACCTCATTTACATACTGCACATTTTATTTAAAAAAATGTAAAAGACATTAATTAGATTTATATGCTTTAAAGGTCAAGCAGTCTTTGTGAACTCTTTTGTATTTTAAAATCGTTTCTTTTTTATAAATGAAAATCTCCCTTTTTTTCTTTTTTTTAAGGACTGTGAGGACCTGGGAAGTTGAAAATCCAAAGAAGCAAAAAAGTGTGTTTAAACCGCGGACAATGCAGGGTAAAAAAGTAATTCCTACCACATGCACATATAGTAGAGATGGAAACCTCATAGCAGCTGCTTGCCAGAATGGAAGCATACAGATCTGGGACCGAAATTTGACAGTAAGTCAAGGATATTTAAGTCTTCTTTTCTGAGAAGAAAGCCACCTTAGAAAGACAAACATCATGTTAAAATATTATGAAGGTCAATTTCCTGAGTTTAGCCCTAATTTAAACTTCAATGTTAGTTGATAAAACACTGGGCCTCTGCAGTAAACAGCATTTTAGCAAACACTCCAACTCAGTATTTTCCAATGTGTATTAGATTTTGTTTTTGACATAAACTCAATCTTTTGGTATAAAATGTAAAAAATATAGTACAGTTTATTTTATGACATTTCAATATACTTGGATTTGAAAGTGAAGAATTTGACAGTGATGTAAAACAAGACTAAGCAGAGAACTAGAAATACCTTTTAAAAGAGGTGAGAAAACCATGAAATAACCAGAGTGATCCATAAGTTGTTGAGCAGTTACTTCTGTAGTAATTTAAATAATAGTTTGACATTCCATGACATTCCATTTGAATAAGTTTCAGATTTTTTTTCAGTTTTAGGTCATTATTAGAATAAAATAAAATTTGGAATTTAAGGGGATCATAGAATTCTATAACCACAGAAAGAATGAATAAAATAATGAATAGTCTTTGGCTAATTCTGTGTATTACCAATAAGCTTTGAAAAGGGCTTTGTTGCATATATAGATGGTAAAACAAGAATTTTTAAGTGGAGTTATTCTAGATTACCAATGTTAAAATGAAAATCTACACTAATGTTACAGTAAAAGTTGATTATCTTATTTTAATAAAAGATGCTGGTAAAATTATTAATTCAGTAAATATTTATTATCTGTACTATATTCAGGCACTATTCTGAAGACTGGAACTACTGTAGATGATTCAAAATTCCTGCCTTCATAGAGTTTACATTCTTTTTATTTTTAACAATTATAAAAATAATATTCTTCCAAATAAAATTGCCCATCGAACACTTTCACTTTGAAAGGGACCCCAGGAAACAGTTGTCTTTTCAGGCAGATGGAGTTAAAGTCAGTTTTTTGGGAATAGGTAAAAAGTAATGATAGAGAAAAAAGAATCCATGTTGATAATGCTGGAAATATCTTTGGCATTTTCTGTTTGTCAGATCTTTTTATTTCTGTTTTCATCTCCACTATAAACCCCATAAAGCTTTATAACAGCTCAGAGATTTTAAAAATCCTTTGAATTGTAAACTGAGTTTTAACTAAGCAATAAATTTTTTAGTAACTGGCTTTCATCGTCTCTGAGTGCTGTTGATTTAACATAGAAAATTTAAAAGTTTTCTTGACTAGCTTTAATAGTGATGTGTTTAGTGTGTCTGTATGTATATATGCATACATACACATATATGTGTGTATATACTTATATACATACTTTTCATGGGCTTCTCTGGTGGCTCAGACATTAAAGAATCTGCCTGCAATGCAGGAGACCTGGGTTCGATCCTAGGGTTGGGAAGATCCGCTGGAAGAGGGCATGGCAACCCGCTCCAGTATTCTTGCTTGGAGAATCTCCATGGACAGAGGAGCCTGGTGAGCTATAGTCCATGGGATTGCAAAGAGTCAGACACAACTGAGCGACTAAGCACAGTACGTGCCTTTTTTTTAGAAACCATAGTTTCTAAGTTGAATATAGTTTTTAAAGGTTAGCCTTGCGTAGCTCTTAAAATAATTAGTATATCTCCTGTTTCCTATTTTGTAGAAAAGAAAATCTTTTAAGCCATTGTTCTAATCAGAATCTTTGATTCTGTTTAGTTAAAATTTAATAATACATTGAATATAGAGCTTATTTTACCACATCATATTCATTACATTTCTTCATTTTCTTAAATTTGCATGTGTATGTGTCACCTGAAGAAAAATCAAATTAAGAGGAAAAAAAACTTGTTAGGAAACCCAGTTCAATTAAAAATAGATTTTAAAAATTCTTAACTATTACTTCAGCAATAATAAATCATGTAGAAGGAAACACTAAAGCTGAGGTAAGAAAAGCTAATAACAGTAATTTTTCCCACACAGTAGCCAAAGAATTACATGGCAAATAATTGCTTCATACATATGTTTTGTGATGAGCAAAACTATCATAATTGCCATATTTTATCATGGAATTCTCATTAGACCAACTTGAACTTCAGCAAATTAAATGAAATGTATCTCTTTTCTTGGAAGTAAAGTGTCTGTCAGTGATAAATTTCTGTGTTCCCAAGGCCTACCTTTATTCTAGAAATTTGCTGGCTGGTAGTATAGCCACTAGCTACATTTGACTATTTCAATTTAAAAATAATTAAAATAAGATAAAATTAAAATTTCAACTCCTCAGCCATACTAGCCACTTATTGGACAGCACAGATAGAAAACATTCTCATCATTGCAGAAAGTTCTGTTGGACATTGTTGCTCAAGAGGAGTGTTTGTTTGCCCAGCATCACTCTCAAGTCATTTGATGTTGGGTTGTTTTTAAATTGAGAGGAAGGCCACTTCAGAGGAACTTCTCCTGGTCTGTGCTGCCTCCCCAGTTCCTCACTCTCCATTCACCAGCTTGCATGTGGGCAGCAGCAAGGAGGCCATTGTTCGGTTGGCAGGAAGTGAGGGAGGTGCAGAGTATGGGGAGATGGTGTTGGAGAGAACAGCATGCCGCCAGACTCAGGACCCCTGCATATGCTGAACCTCCAGCCTCCACACTCTTCTCTTAGGTGTCCGCATGACTTTTACCCTTTACCTCTTTCAGCACTTTGCTCAAATGCTGTCTTTTCAGCAAGGCCTTCCCTAATTCCATACTATATACAGTTGCAGCCTTCACCCCACCAGTGGCACTCTCTCTCCCTCTTATTTTCTTCCATAGTGCTGATCATCACCTGACATACTATACATTTTACTTGTTGATTGACATTGTCAGTTGATTTCTAAGAAGTCATTAAAAATAGTAGCATAAAGAACTATCTATGTTATATGAAAACATAGTAAGTCAGAGATACGAGAGGGAGAATGGGAGCTATTGAGGTCCACAAATGCATAATTTTTTATGTATTTTTAATGATGTAGAAACACATAACCTGTATTAATATAGATGGATTTTAAAATGATGTTTCATGTCTCAAGTATAATTTCTGGAGTTTAAAATAGTCTTGGATAGTCTTATGAATACCCAGTGATGACTTCCATTCGCATAAAAAAACCTACTGAACTCTTGGGACATATTTTGCTGGAAGCAGTGGTAGTGCTCTTTAGTATCTATCAAGAATTGACAACATGCCAAATTCTTTACCAAAAGATCATGGTGTGCTTCCTTGTATTGCAATCATTATTTGTAGACTAAGATTGTAGTAGGAAAATGAGGACCCATTATATTCATGGAGTTTTGCCTTCCCTAGAACAGGTGGCGGGAGGGAATAACATTTGAAGTTTGATTTGGCAATAGGGTGCTACCAGAAACTTGACCCAGTCTCCATCTGACTACCTCCTACTGCTCCTTTGGCCTGCAACCCCAGTCCGGATTCTGGGGCTGTCCCTTTTAGAAACATGACCACACGCTACAGCCCCTTACCAGGAAAGCCTCAAGCCTGTGAGACGCTGCAGAGACATTTCTCCAGCTTGGTGGTTGGTCGGTGCCCACATTCTCCCAGCCATGCTAGAGAAAGTTGGTTTGGTTCAGAGAAAGCTGGGGCAAGGACTAGTGATCACACTGGGAGATAAGCTTCTGAGCAAATAAGCCCCTGGTGAATAAGAGAACAGGTGTGAAGGAGAAAGAATATGAAAAATAAAGTCACCAGTAGTGGCTTGAGTCCAGTGCTCCACAAATCTCTAAATGTCTCAATCACCTTCAGGGCTTCCCAGGTGGCTCAGTGGACAAAGACTATGCTGGCAGTGCAGGAGACGCGGGTTTGATCCCGGGGTCAGGAAAATCCCCTGGAGGGGTCATGGCAGCACACTCCAGTATTCTTGCTGGGAAAATCCCTTGGACAGAGGAGCTGGCAGGCTGCGGTCTGTGGGGTCACAAAGAGTTGGACACAACTGAAGTGACTGAGCGTGCAAACATGCAGTCACCTTTAGGTGACCCAAGTTAAGAGTAGGTTGATTTTTAGCCTTCTACACCTTCCCCTTTATTAATATATTATATATACATACACACACAGAGTAAAACATTTTGTTTTTATAATAGAGAATTTACAATTTCCTTTTTTTTTTTTTTAATTTGGTAAAGAATCTGCCTGCAGTGTGGGAGACCTAGGTTCGATCCCTGGATTGGGGAGATCCCCTAGAGAAGGGAATAGCTACCTACTCCAGTATTCTGATCTGGAGAATTCCATGGGCTATATAATCCATGGGGTCGCAAAGAGTTGGACACAATTGCGTGACTTTCACTTTCACTTTTTAAATTTGAGAGTATAACATGGACAACCTTGTAATAATAGATACGGTTCTAATTGGATTTTTCAAAATTTCTTTATTAAAGGGAAGCATAATTTTACAAAAATGAAATATATACTTTTCAAAAAATTGTTATTACTATTATGATTAGTTGTATCTCTACTCTCATTAGCCTATTTCTACCCATTATGCTTGTAAATTGGGCTTCCCTGGCTTATAAACACCTGCAGTGTATCCTTCTGTAGGAAGGATTTTCTCCATAGCTCTGTTTCTGTTGGTTTGTCTAGCTAGATGTGACTCCGTAAAAAATATAAAGTCATGTTAAAAATTCAAATATAGATTTTTGTCTTTTCATTAGGCCTAATAGTTGAAGTTTAGAAAATATATATGGATAACTAAAAGTCTACTGTGTAGTTCTATAGCATATTTTGTAAATGACACCCGAGACATTCAATTACCCTGCACATTACCTGGGACTTTCTATCCATCAGTCCTGAGTTTCCTAAGCTCTCTAAACCCTCATTTTCCTTATTCATGAAATGAAGGCATGATCCCCACCTTGTCCAGTTATTTTGAGGATTATATTAGGTATATACTTAAAGCATCCAGAACAGGGCTTACACATAGCAGATTTTAATAACTGTTTGTCTTATTCTTTCTTTTTTACCTCCTAGGGGATTTGCAGTTTTTGTAGAATGTTATAGTTAGATCTCAGGGTGCAGTTTAACAATGCCTGGAAAGTGTCATGAATTTGAGCATAGCAGATGCTTTGGTGGTGAAAAGTATGGTTTAGGAAGATAAGAATATAGATCCCTGCTAGAACCAGTCATTCAATGTATGGAAATAAAATCACCATCAATAAATAAAAACTTTATGTATCCATTGATTAGTGTGCTTTGGTAGTTATGAATTATAATTATTTTTAAAATAAACATTCAAGAGAAAGCATAGGACTTACAACTTATTTCATAGTGTTTTTAACATGCATATTTTTCAAAGCTCACTTTTCAAAAAATGTGTCATTGATTCAAAACACAAACCATCAATACTGTGTGAAATTACTTGCAAGCCCTAAAGTTAAGCTGTAATTTGTCAATTATTTTAATGGAAGCTTTAAAATTTTACTAATAATTCTCTTATAAAATGTCACATATTTGGGTGAGCAGTATTAATAAAAATGAGAATATGCTAGTTTTGAAAAACTTAGGTTAAAATTTTTGTTTTAAATGGAGATGATTGTTATCATTTTTTGAAGGCAGGAGAATAAGTGAATTTAAGACTTCTAGTTAAATATGGTAAGTTAATCAGATTCATTCAGTTCTGTTTCTTCCTAAAACCTCACTAAAATGACAGAAAAGGCATTTTTAAAGCATAAACCCAAAGAATCAAAGAGAATTAGAGAGGAGATGATAGCCAAAAAGAGAAGTCAAGACACTTTTGGAAACTAGAAACCAGATGTGTGAATGGTCACTGACTTGGCCAACTGGAGAAAGCTGAAACCTTAGCTGGGCTGGGAAAAGCCTATATAAAAGATGAACTGGCTTATCCTGCAGGTCTCTTCCTACCCTAGACAGAAGAGTTACTTTTAGGGTGGTCTCTCAGAGAGACTTCATACTCAAGCAAAGCTGAGATAAGGTGAAAATCTTCATAGAGAGCTGTGTTTCTTCTCCTCCTCTGTTGTTATTGCCGTTATTATTATAGCATTTACTGAATACTTACTTTGAGTTAGGTAATATTTTAAGTAATTTACCTGTTTTACTTTATTTAATCCTTATAACAATCCTTACAAAAGTACTATTACTATCATTATTTTACAGACGAGGAAACCAATACAAAAAGAAAGTTGTGCTGCCTAGCCAAAATTGCAGCTCGTAAGTGGCAGAACTAGGATCCAGTGCTAGGCAGTCTGGAGCAAGTGCTTGAACCAAAGGTCAGAAACTGTGGCCCATGTGCCACATCTATTTTTGTATGACCTGCAAGCTAAGCAAGATTTTTTTTTTCATTTTTAAATTGTTGTGTTGTTTTTCGGTGGTTATTGTAACAAATTTACCAAAAACTTAGTGGCTTAAAACAGCACAGACTTCTTATACTTATGTCAGTTAGAAGTCTCATTGATGAGTCAGTTCTAATGAGGGAGATGAACCTAGAGCCTATTATACAGAATGAAGTAAGTCAGAAAGAGAAAGACAAATACTGTATATTGACATATATATATGGAATCGAGAAAGATAGTCCCGATGATCCTATTTGCAGGGCAGCAAAGGAGACGCCGACATAAAGGACAGACTTTTGGACGCAGTGGAGGAAGGAGAGGTGGGATGATTTGAGAGAGTAGCGCTGAAACATTATACATTACCGTATGTAAAATAGATAGCCAGTGGGCATTTGGTGTATGACTCAGGAAACCAAAAGCTGATGCTCTGTGACAACCTAGAGGGGTGGAAGGTGGGAGGAAGGTTTAAGAGGGAGGGGATATATGTATACCTGTGGCTGATTCATGTTGATATATGGCAGAAACCATCACAATATTGTAAAGTAATTATCTTCCAATTAAACATAAAGTGAAACTTTTAAAAAAGTTATATTAAAAAAAAGTTTCATTGAACTCAAAATCAGGGTGTTGGCAGGACTGTATTCTCTTTTGGCTGCTTCAGGGGAGAATCCATTTCCTTGCCCTTTCCAGCTTCTAGAAGCTACGCATATTCCTTGGCTCATGGCTGCCTTCTTCCATCTTCAAGGTCAACAATAGTGAGTTTGAGTCTTTTTCACATCACAAAACCATGACCTTCTCTTCTGCTTCCCTCTTCCACTTTTAAAGACTCTTGTGCTTATATTATATCTACTTGAATAATTGCCATGTTTTAAGATCAGTTGATTATCAACATTAATTCAGTTTGAAATCTTAATTCCCCTTTACCTGGTATGATAACATATTCACAGGTTCCAGGGATTAGGGGGTGGAAATCTTTGCGGGGGGACATTGCTCTGCCTGCCACGTGGTTTATAAGAAAAACAAAATAAAAATATTTCATGACACATGAAAATTATGTGAAATTCAAATTTCAGCGTTCATGAATAAAGCTTAATTAGAACATCCTTGCTCATTCATTTTTATATTATCTATGGCTGCTTTTACACTATAATAGCAGAGTTGAGTAGTTATAGCAGACTACATGCCCCTCAAAGCCTAAAGTATTTACTGTCTGGCCCTTTATTGAAGAAGATTTTGACCCCTACAGTGTTTCTAGTCAGGTTTTTAGTGTCTTACTGATATTTTAATGAATAGACAAGGATCACCAGATATTTTAAGTAATCTACTAACAAGAAATACAGACACTAAAGCCCTCTCAGAGGGGAGAGAGAAAAGGTAGGAAACAGAAGAATAATTCGATGAAAGTTCCTATGTTTAATATTCTCAGAGAGAAGAGAGAATATTACAGCCATGAAGCTTAAAGGATGATATTGCAAAAAGCCTTTATACACTTAGAGTTCAAAGAAAAACTCTTAGAAAACAGATAGGGTAAAGCCATGGTAGTATTGAAGTCAAGTGAAGTGAAGTGGCTCAGTCGTGTCTGACTCTTTGTGACCCCATGGACTGTAACCTACCAGGCTCCTCCATCCATGGGATTTTCCAGGCAAGAATACTGGAGTGGGTTGCCATTTTCTTCTCCAGGTAGTATTGAGAGATATAGTCAAAGAAATCTAGAAAACAGTGTAAAACAGTGAGAAAGAAAAGATAGATTTAAGGGTCAGTTCAAGGCTCAATATTTGACCAGAAAGTTTTAGAAAGAGAAAATATAGAGGAGAGGGGATGGATGCAATTAGGTAAGAAATGATTATTACTGGCCTTCTCCTACCCTGCCCCCGGTGCCCTCTGCCAAAGTTTCAGAACTGAAAATAGCTTTTTTTTTTCTGGGTAAGAATTGTTCATCAGGTGCTCAGCACAGTGAATGAAGACTCGCATCAAACCAGGCATCATGAAATTTCAGGACACCAGGTTTATAGAGAAGATCCTCAAAATTCACAGAGATAGAAATAGGAAACATGTAAGAGAAGAATATTGGGGCTGGATTATTTAGGATGTTGATAAGACAGTTGGTCAACATGTGTGAGATCCTGGCCTCTTAGCTCAGTAGGGAAAGAAATGAAGAGCTCAAGGGGCTGATACACAGAGAAAGATTGAGAGGTCACATCATTCATTCCACAAAACTTATCCACTTCTCCTCTGGCCCAACTACTAGTCTAGATTCTGGGGTTACCACAGTGAACAAAACAGCCATTCCATCCAGTTTGCTTTCAAAGGCCCTGAAGAAGCTGGAAAATTGGTATTTTGAAGATTTATCAGAAAACATTGTACACTCTCTTTTTAAAGATTAAAAAAAAAAAAAAAAGGCTAAGCACCAAATTCAGCTGTCTTTTTTACCGTCTTTGATGTCCTTATTGACAGTATCACTCTTTGAAACAAACTTTTCTCCTGCTAACTTCCCTGTTGCCCAAGTAACAAGGCAACCTTGATAAAGTGTGACAGTCACCACCTTCTGGTTCTTATTATCCTCCGCCTCCTTCATGGGTTGTTTCCCACTGTCTCCATATTAGAGTAGAAGGACATCATCTTTCCTAGTCTCCTGTCAGGCAGATGAACTGTTTTCAGTTCAGTTGTCATTACTTGCTGTGACTCCAGTCTGTCTCTTAGTTCCATCCTATACATTCTTCTGCACTCTGAAGGCACCTTCACTTGTCTGTGAGGCAATCCCACCAAGAGTTAAGCTCAAAATGCCCTGAACACTACTCCTTTTCTCCTTTAGAAGTCACCCTTCCTTTTGACTTTGCTATTTTTCTTAATTTGGGTTTCCATTTAGAACTTCAAAATATTCTCTGTCTCCTATATATTCTGTGTTTTAGTGTACCTTGCATCTGCCCCCTCAATTTCTTCTCCTTTGCCTTCACTCTACTTCAGACTTTCATCACCTCTCACCTGCATTGCTGGATATCCTTTCCCTTCTCTGTCCATCCTCTCTGGTTTGCTTAGCCCCAGTTTAAATCATGTTCAGTATAGTAATCACTCCTTTGCTGCTTACTGCATAGTGAATATAGTTCGTGTATCTGCAGACTGACACCTTCAGTCTTTTCATTTGTCTTTATTCTGCCTTCGGGTATCTTCCGAAATCTCTCCATAAGTAGTAAAACCTCTTTTTAAAATCAGATTAGGTTCCCTCCTGATTGTCCTCTGCCTTCCTGCTTTGGTGCCTTACTCTACACTGCCCATTCTGCCCTGTCTCTCCTGGCAGCTCCTGACTAGAGGAGATCTCACCCAGTGAAGAAGGTAGATAAGTTGCCATTCTCTCTATGGTGCTGTTGCACAGTCGTGCTGCTGTATTTGTGGACTAGAAGATTATTTATGCTAGGAGAGTAAATCCTGAAGACATTCAAATAACAGAATTAGGTAAAATGTTTCCACTTAAAAAAAAATCATTATTTAATAAGTGAAGAGTGCTTTGCCATAGTTTAGCCCATGGTGATGGTGAGTTTCCCTAGGCTGCAGAAATGTCCAGTTACTGACCTACTATCACCTCGAGCTATTGAATAGGAAAGGGGTGATTCAAATAGTGAAATAAAGCAGGAATCTGGTGTTTACCTACCTCTTCAATGGCATCTTCTACCATTGTCCTTCATGCTCAGTAAACTCCAAGCTAGCTGGCCTCTTTCTGCTCTTCAAGTATTGTTAGGCCTTGTTCACCTTGTAGCCTTTGTGCTTGTTATCTTTGCTGCTTCTGCCATGGTTATAGCTCTGGGTGGGGTTGCTAACCTCTCATTCTAGCCTCTGGTGAAATGTCATCTCAGAGAACCATAAAACCATGCAGTAGTTGAGAATATAGATTAAGAAGGCTGGTTCTAAAGCCAGTCTACACTACTGACTAAAGTAGTGGTACCCTGGCTTTCTGCTGCACCTGTTTCTCCATCTGATTGCCTTGCATTATTATCTTTATAGCACTTAACATTGTGTAGTTACCTTATTTTTCATGTGCCTGCTCATTCACTTTTTGTCCTCTTAAGCTTCATAAAGTGAGGGACTTTTTGTCTTATTTGCTGTTTCCCAGTTAATATTGGGCTCCCAGTTAATATTTGTTGAATAAATAGGGGAATAACTGCCATCAGAGCATCATAGGTTTTATTTATTTATTTTTAATTTTTATTGAAATATAGTTGCTTTACAATGTTGTTAATTTCTACTGTACAGCAAAGTGAATCAGCTATTTGTATACATATACCCCGCTTTGTTGTAGTTCTTCCCATTTAGGTTACTGGCACTGAGTAGAGTTCCTTGTGCTACACAGTAGGTTCTCATTAGCATCATGGATTTTATCTTGGATTAATTTTGTTTTCAGTTGCTGTTATTCTTGTTTCTAAATTTTAAGTTACTGTCAGTCAGGCTTCATTGTTATCAAATGAATGTGGTGTTATAGGTCATTTGATTTAGTCTTCAGTATGGAATGTGCTTATTTGCCTATTGCTTTCTAATAAGTAGATTTTAAAGTGTATGATTTAAAAGAGTCCGAAATGCAGTACTTGGATGCAATCTCAAAAACGACAGAATGATCTCTGTTCGTCTCCAAGGCAAACCATTCAGTATCACAGTAATCCAAGTCTATGCCCCAACCAGTAACGCCGAAGAAGTTGAAGTTAAACAGTTTTATGAAGACCTACAAGACCTTTTAGAACTAACACCCCAAAAAGATGTCCTTTTCATTATAGGGAACTGGAATGCAAAAGTAGGAAGTCAAGAAACACCTGGAGTAACAAGCCAATTTGGCCTTGGAATACGGAATGAAGCAGGGCAAAGGCTAATAGAGTTTTGCCAAGAAAATGCACTGGTCATAGCAAACACCCTCTTCCAACAACACAAGAGAAGACTCTACACATGGACATCACCAGATGGTCAACACCAAAATCAGATTGATTATATTCTTTGCAGCCAAAGATAGAGAAGCTCTATACAGTCAACAAAAACAAGACCAGGAGCTGACTGTGGCTCAGATCATGAACTCCTTATTACCAAATTCAGACTCAAATTGAAGAAAGTAGGGAAAACCGCTAGACCATTCACATATGACCTAAATCAAATCCCTTATGATTATTCAGTGGAAATGAGAAATAGATTTAAGGGCCTAGATCTGATAGACAGAGTGCCTGATGAACTATGGAATGAGGTTCGTGACATTGTGCAGGAGACAGGGATCAAGACCATCCCCATGGAAAAGAAATGCAAAAAAGCAAAATGGCTGTCTGGGGAGGCCTTACAAATAGCTGTGAAAAGAAGAGAGGCGAAAAGCAAAGGAGAAAAGGAAAGATATAAGCATCTGAATGCAGAGTTCCAGAGAATAGCAAGGAGAGATAAGAAAGCCTTCTTCAGCGATCAATGCAAAGAAATAGAGGAAAACAACAGAATGGGAAAGACTAGAGATCTCTTCAAGAAAATTAGAGATACCAAGGGAACATTTCATGCAAAGAGGGGCTCGATAAAGGACAGAAATGGTATGGACCTAACAGAAGCAGAAGATATTAAGAAGAGGTGGCAAGAATACACAGAACTGTACAAAAAGGATCTTCACGACCCGGATAATCACGATGGTGTGGTCACTCATCTAGAGCCAGACATCCTGGAATGTGAAGTCAAGTGGGCCTTAGGAAGCATCACTACGAACAAAGCTAGTGGAGGTGATGAATTCCAGTTGAGCTCTTTCAAATCCTGAAAGATGATGTTGTGAAACTGCTGCACTCAATATGCCAGCAAATTTGGAAAACTCAGCAGTGGCCACAGGACAGGAAAAGGTCAGTTTTCATTCCTATCCCAAAGAAAGGCAATGCCAAAGAATGCTCAAACTACTGTACAATTGCACTCATAAAGACAATCTGAAGGTATCTAAACCCAGGACCCCCTGGAGGAAGTGACATTTTAAGATTTACTAAGTTCAAGATATAAAAATCTAAATTACAAAGTGAAGGAGATAGTGTTTTCTTAGGGAAAATGTCTCTGCACGTGTGCATGTCTCACTCTCTCAAAGACACACACACACACAACCAGAGTTGGCCTTGTAAATGGAGCCTCTGCAATTTAAGAAAGTCTCTTATAAAATTCAATAGGAGACTGAAAAATAAGACAGCTTACTGATATTTTCCCTTTCATGTCTGTACTTTGAAGAATCCCAAACTTTCTTATGAGGTTAGCAGAAGGCAAGCTGTATATGCTTCCTCTATTTACCTCGTAGCTAAAGTTGCTTAGTCGTGCCTGACTCTTTACAACCCATGGACTATACAGTCCATGGACTTCACCAGGCCAGAATACTAGAGTGGTTAGTTGTTCCCTTCTCTAGATGATCTTCCCAACCCAGAGACTGAATCCAGGTCTCCCACATTGCAGGTGGATTCTTTACCATCTGAGCTACAAAGGAAGCCCAAGAATACTGGAGTGGGTAAGGCTATCCCTTCTCCAAAAGATCTTCCCAAGCCAGGAATCAAACTGGGGTCTGCTGCGTTGCATGTGGACTCTTTACTAGCTGAGCTAACACATTCAATGAAGTGACGGTGACTTCTTAAGGATATATAAACCTGGCAAGTCCATCTTTGTGGTTTGAAAAGAATAGAAGTCCACCTTTCATGTAAAGTGCAATAATCCTATAGCAATCACACTTTAAGAACATTTAGAACTATAATATGTTAATAAAAACACATTTGAATACCATAAAAAGGAAACAAAAATAAGCCAAGATGGGCTGGCATGGCTGTCCGACTCAGTTACAACACAATCCATGAATCTCACAGGCCAGTGTGTCACAATCTTCTGCTGGGAGGTTGTGTGCAACACTGTGACAGGTGAAGAGCACCCATGTGCTTTGAAGATGCTTCCCATACCTGGGACAAGCCAATGGCCCTGTGATCACAGCTGCTGTCAAGCCTGAATCAGCACTATATTCGAATCTCTTATTATGGAGACTTCACAATTAGAACATTTGCTTAAGGGAGAGCTTTAGCATGCCAGGGTCCACAGTGTCACAGTGATGCAGTACTAATCCTTAATAGTCCTGACCACAGTAATTATAACACTTCATGCCTTTGCTGTGTCAGACACTGATCTACATGTTTGACGTGCATTAACTCATTTAATCCTCACTCTATGAAGCTGGTACCAATTTCTCTGTTTTAAAAAGGAAGAAACTGAGGAATGGTCAAATAACTCATCCAATATCCCTCAGCTTGTGGGGGTGGGGAGTAGAGCTGAGATTGCAACCCAGGCAGCCAGACCCCAGAGTCCTAGCATAAAGTAATTTGTTGTTGTTTAGTCACTAAATCATGTCCAATTCTTTTGCAACCCCATAGACTGCAGACCACCAGGCTCCTTTTTCCATGAGATTTTCCAGGCAAGAATACTGGAGTGGGTAGTCATTTCCTTCTCCAGGGGATCTTCTCAATCCAGGGATCGAACCTGCCTCTCATATATTGGCAGGCAGATTCTTTACCACTGAGCCACCTGGGAAGCCCCAGCACAAAGTAATAGTTTGGCATTATCCCTAAATAATTAGGCAGTCAATTCTGAGAGTAAGACTATATGTCTTTCCATGTGCTCAGTTTCAGTATAATCTTGAGGAAAAACAACAACAAAAAAGATACTCTTCTTCAGGGATCATTGCCATTGTATCTCCCCTACTGTCCTTTCTGTTTTGGCCTTGGATTTTACAGTTAAGCAGACACCAGCTACAAGGAACAGAAAAGAGGAGACCAGTTCTGTCAGCGGAGTAGGCACTGGCAACCCACTCCAGTACACTTGCCTGGAAAATCCCATAGACGGAGGAGCCTGGTAGGCTGCCGTCCATGGGGTCACAAAGAGTCGGACACGGCGGAGCGACTTCACTTTCACTTTTCACTTTCATGCATTGGAGAAGGAAATGGCAACCCACTCCAGTGTTCTTGCCTGGAGAATCCCAGGGACAGGGCAGCCTGGTGGGCTGCCATCTATGGGGTCGCACAGAGTTGGATATGACTGAAGCGACTTAGCAGCAGCAGAGGGCTTACCTCTGCCAAAGGTAAGCCCTCTCAGAAAGGGCTTCCAATCACAATGGATGGCACCACAGAGCCTTGCAAGCACACACAACTGCAACTCAGAAGTGTCTCTAGAGGTTCTGACACAACAAAATCAGAGATAGTCATGTGAGGTGAGGTTCAAAGACATAGATGTAAATAATACTATTGAGAAAAATTGCAAAATGAAAAGAGCAGAGCTTACCAGACCAAGCCTTTGGTAAAATATGATAGAATGAGGAGAAAGAAGAGGTGAAGGAAAGATCAGCCCAGAGGGCACTGGCATCAGGTCAGGTATGAGACGGAAGGGGAGAGCATCAAGGCTAAGGTCATCCTGGTGCCACTTATTTATAGACGGAAGAAACAAGGGCTGGTCTCCAGCCAGGCACCTGGTGATTAGAGTTCACGGGTCACCATGAAGATCTCTGGGACAAGTATATAATTGTCTACAAAAAGAACCCTTTAGTTATCTACCCGAAACTGAACTTTATTTTGAGGAGGAGGAGGAAGAGGAAGGCAGTGTAGCAACTGAGCAAAGTAGACAAAAAGAAAGCTAATTACCTAATATTGTGTCTACCTGAACATATTCAAATAATAAAGTGCATAAATATGTCCCAGAATATGTGTGTACATATACTTGGCTATTCAAGTGGACTCATACCTATATTTACTTCTCTTTCCTTGCAAAGAAAATGACTGGGCTAAAATAAGGGAGTAAGCTCAATAGTTTGAGGGCAGTAGCTGTTACAATTTTCCAGGTGGTTTTCATAAGATATACTCAACACCTCCAAATTAAACCTAAGGTCAACTGCAAGAGCATTAAGTAGAAAGGGATCTAAAGTAGTTCTCAATCTTGATTGCACACTGGAACCACCTGGGGAATCTTTAAAACTACTGCCACCTGCCTCCTACCCCTAGAGATACTCAGATAGTTGCCTAGGGGGCAGCGTGGGTATCGTATTTAAAAGGTCCCCAGGTGATAGCCAACTGAGACTACCCAAGGTGAGTGAGAAACAATGATCTGAACCAACGACGCTCCAGCACATGACCTCAATAATTGGTTCAACAACATGACCTTGTGGCAAGGACTGAGCTATATTTAAATAAACCCAGCAGGGCTGTGAGGTGTACTACCTTAGAGCATCTACTGTGAAAATAAACCTACCCAGCAGGAATGACGGAGGCAGGCAACCAGGCCCTGTCTGGTATGTCTGCCGCAATAAAGAGGTCAGGAGCTTCTGGGAAACAGAGGCCTGCCTGGATTAAAACCTTGAAAAGCAGTCAGGTGTTTTCACTATAGCCAATTACTATGCACATTACTGTCCACCCTAACAGGCCTTGTGTTGGGTTGTGGGAACACTAAAAGAAAGGGGGTTCCTTCTAGAATTGCACCTTGGAATTTCAACTTTTCCTAGACTATAACAATGGTGTCAAGGATACAGCTTGTACACGTGGGAAGTTATGCCATAGTAAAAGATATTTCTGTGTATCACAAAGCCAGTTCTAAAAAGGAGACTTTTAGAGCATTAAAAAAGTCATGGAAGAAATTAAGACATCCCAAATCTCAATACTCTAAACTGAAATATCACAGTTTTACTAAATATGCTTGCAAAGCCCAGTTCAACGATACCAAATGCATTTCACCCAGCTTCCTTTCTGCTTCATTTTGCATACCTACATTCATCTGCAGCAACATGGACACAACTAGAGATGATCACACTAAGTGAGGTACATCAAAAGAGACAAATAACATCATATGTGGAATCTACAATATGCCACAAATGAACCCATCTACAAAATAGAAATAGACTCACAGACAGTACAGACTTGTGGCTGCCAAGGGGTTGGGGGTGGGAAGGATGAACTGGGAGTTTGCAGTTAGTAGATGCAAGCTATTTGGAGAAGGCGATGGCACCCCACTCCAGTACTCTGGCCTGGAAAATCCCATGGATGGAGGAGCCTGGTAGGCTGCAGTCCATGGGGTCGCTACTAGTCGGACACGACTGAGCGACTTCACTTTCACTTTTCACTTTCACGCATTGGAGAAGGAAATGGCAACCCACTCCAGTGTTCTTGCCTGGAGAATCCCAGAGACAGAGGAGCCTAATGGGCTGCCGTCTATGGGGTCGCACAGAGTCGGATACGACTGAAGCGACTCAGCAGCAGCAGCAGATGCAAGCTATTACATATAGAATGGAACGGGTAGACAACAAGGTCTACTATATGGCACTACATTCAATATTCTGGGATAAACCATAATGGGAAGTATAAAAAACAATGTATATGTGTGTATAACTGAGTCACTTTGCTGTACAGTAGAAATTAGAACACTGTGAATCAACTATACTTCATTAAAAATCTAAAAAACTGGTTTTTCTAGAAAAGAATAAGCCTGAACACTGTACACATTTAGCTAATAGAACCTTAGACCATGCTTAGTGATTAAAGGCCCAAACACATTATCAAGACTTTTTACAAAGCTCTACAAGTACTGCAGTAACTGAGAACTGATACTGAACTGGCCAATATAAATTCTGCCAACAAAGAAAACAAGTTACAGTAATACTTCCAACTTTCTTACTGCAAAAAAGAAAAAGAAAAAAAAAGTTCCAAATTCTGGACCGTATTTCAAGGGATTGGAAGCCCGACACTAACCAGGAGAACTCGGACTAGCATGGGATGTGCTGTATGACAACACTCCTGTTCATCATCAACTTCAGCATGGAGACTCCACAAGAAATAAAGACTATGGAAAAAAAGAAGCTGATGACATCTGAGCCAAATACATCCTTATTATACCCTGGGCTCTGGGAGCATCTCCACAGGTTTTCCTGGTTCAAGTGAACATCATGTAGTATCCCGAAGGGCACCAATTTACTTTGAGGTGACTACATTGTTTTACTCAAAGAACTTGTGTGCAATGTCTAAAAACCAAAACTAAACGTAACAACAAGTATTGGCAAGGAGGCAGAGCAAGTAAGACTCATATACACTGCTTGTAGGAATGCAAGACTGCACAGCTACTACAGAGAAAAGTTCATTGGTTTCTTATAAACATGTAGTTACCTGAGTCAACAATTCCACTCCCAGCTATTTCCCTTAGATAAATAAGAAAACCTTGTACCTCAGTGTTTGCAGCAACATTTATACCACCAAAGCCTGGAAATATCCAATGTTTCTCAATGGGTGGATGGATTAATCTGTGGGACTTCCTTTGAATCTCAAAGGCATTATGTTAAGTGAAAAAAATTCAGACTCAGAAGTCTATGTGTAGGATGCCACTTTTATGACATTCTGGAAGAGGCAAAACTAGGATGGTGAGCAGATCAGTGGTTCCCAGGTATTAAGGATAGGAGAGCTGGATCACAGAGAAGCCACAAGAGGGAATTTTCTGGGGTGAGAGAACTCTTCTGGATCATTACCATAGAGGTTAAAGCGCCTGCCTTCGATGTGGGAGACCCAGGTTCGATCCCTGGGTTGGGAAGATTCCCTGGAGAAGGAAATGGCAATCCACTCCAGTATTCTTGCCTGGAGAATCCCATGGACAGAGAAGCCTAGTAGGTTACAGTCCACAGGGTCGCAAAGAGTCGGCCACGACTGAGCGACTTCACCTCATGGGACTTCCCTGGTGGCTCAGACAGTAAAAAAGCGTCTGTCTACAATGCGGGAGACCTGGGTTCGATCCCTGGGTCGGGAAGATCCCCTGGAGAAGGAAATGGCAATCCACTCCAGTACTATTGCTTGGAAAATCCCATGGACAGAGGAGCTTGGTAGGCTACAGTCCATGGGGTCACAAAGAGTCGGACACGACTGAGCGACTTCACTCACTCACCATAGAAGTAGTCACATGACTATACATTCAACACAACTCAATGAATCACACACACCCCCCAAACAGTAAGCTGTGTGCATATCCAAAAGTTTTAATAACAAAAATTTCATGGATTTTACACTTTTTCTTTTCACCAGTGTATTTTATGGAGAGTCTTTTAAATTGGCTATCTTTACTTTTCAACTGCTAGTCTATTAATCACATAATCTGCTACATCCCCCGCTCTGAAATGCCCCAACTCAGGGGTGGTCAGAGCCAGGAACAGCGCCAAGTGCTCTCTTTTCTTTTCAGTGTCTGAATCCTTGACCGGCTCATCCCCCTCCTTTGGCTGGCTCAGCACTGCTCAGTTATGCTTCTCCTACTTTCTGGCTTTCCACCTCCTGTCCTTAAAGTTTTCCTTGCAGAACCTCCTCATTTTCAAGCCCTCCATTCCATTCCCCTTGTGGAATGAATCTGCCCAGAGTCCCAACCTTCATTTTCTCCTTATTCCCACCCTTCCAGGTGTCCATTAAACATTTTACTTGCATCTCTCCCTTGCAGTTCAAACCTCTGTGTTTAAAGCAGAGGTTTGTCTAGTTCTCCCACCAAAACCTGGTCCTCCTCATGACTATATTCCTGCCACCCTTCAACAAATGAACCCAACTCAAACCTAGAGTATAAATTTAAATGTCAATGTTTTACCTGCATCCTTGGACACATGCCTCTACAGAATCTTGAATTAAATCATTCTCTTCCCACTTTCACTGCCATGCCATAGTGCCAGCCCAACGCCTGCCCAGGAGGTTCCTTTAGGAACTTCAAAGCTGGTCTGTACGTCACTGGATGGGTCCTTCAGTCCCTCCCCTAGTCTACAACACTACTTCAAAATGAGGATCCCGTGGGTAGAATACCAATTCCCCTCCTGATCGCCAGAGATTTGGCTGATCTGCCTCACTACACTTATGTTCCTCATAAACTCCCTCCTCCCCTTGCTCCCGATACCCTTCCCAAAGCAGCAAAATTCAATCAAGGGAACGGCTTTCCTTGATGAAGGGACCATACACTTCCAAAATGCACAGCTGAGTGCTTGTACCAGACCTTGCTAATCAAGCTTTCAAGATCCACAGGTAAAGAATTACCTAATTTATCACAGTTTATCAAGATGTTATCCTTAGGAGTCATTAACAGCTTCTCACTGCCTGCAGAATCATGGACTAACCTCTGAGCTTGATCACTCAACAATACGGCCTCAACGTGCCTTCATTCCTAAGCCGTCTTCTAGATTCTTTCACGCTGAACTTCACACGACTCACTAGGACCCAAATACATCTGCACCTGTATTTTTCTCTCCTGCCTCCATTCAACTTTATATGCCACTTACCCATTTTAAAAGTTTAAGTTAATTACTACACCCAGTACATCCTCCCTGATGAAAGGCCACAGCTTAGAAATAATTCTTTCCTCACTGAACTTCTCATAACCCTGTAATTATTTGCTTGTGGGTTTTGTTTTTCTTTTGAAATCTTTATCATGTCCTTATCAACCTTTCAGTCACCATTATGTTTTTGAGAAGGTACATATTTCTTGGTTAAATTATCCTAAATCTTAATATTTTCAATTCATATTAATAGACTTGAGTTTTTTTTAAAAAATAGCCCCAGGGACTTCCCTGGTGGTGCAACGGATAAGAATCCACCTGCCAATGCAGGGGACATGAGTTCGATCCCTGGTCCGGGAAGATCCCACATGCCACTTAGCAGCTAAACTTGTCCACAACGACTGAAGCCTGCATGTTCTAGGGTCTGCAAGTTACAACTACTGAAGCCCATGCAGCCTGGAGCCTGTGCTCCACAAGAGAAGCCACCTCAGTGAGAAGCCTGTGGCACCACAACCAGAGAGTGGCCTACAGGCAACAATGAAGATGCAATACAGCCAAAAAAAAAAAACCTTTCAAATGATTATTTTTCATGCCCCAGGAGACGGAGATGTTAGAATCTTTTTTGCAGCACATGCCAATGGGAATTAGTGATTCACACACATGCCTAACTAACACGTCAATTAAATACAGGCTTCTGAGCCCACAGGCCTAGTCTAATACTTCCCTTCTGCTTAGCAAGATGTAAAGGTAAGAATTAGCTAAAATATAACAGGGGGAAAGTTATCTATTCACCCGAATGAGGAATTACTAGCTCTAGGATGTGAATTTCAAAATAGATGAGTTTAATGCCATCTGAACCCCACCTAACAATTTTTATTTGCAGACCCTGAAATCTAAGATCTTAAATACCACTTTATAATTTGGAAAAAACACAGTGAAGAGTTATGAACAAGATCACACAAAAGGTCAATGTTCTTATACAGCGCTGCCTGCTAAAGAGAGAAAAAGCCCAAGTCCAGGTTCTAAGTCATTTCCCCAAAAGGAGTATCAATAGATTTCACAGGTCATCGGTATTAACTTATCCCCAATGTATGAAAGTGTGCTCTCACGGATTAGTCAAGAGCAGCTCTAGATTTGGTTTTAATTCAATAGGCTTTTTTAAAGGAAGTTATTAAATTGACAAATTAGCTCTGCACACTCACTTTCACAGTTGTTGAGCACTAGTATAAAATTAAATACACAAAGCCTGGGCAGAGGCAATTTCGTGAATTTCAATCTGTTACACAAAATAATAACCTAAATAGACTTGACATCCTCTAGTGGTGAAACTGAAAACTTGTTTCCAACTCAGTTATTTTGCTCAGTTCTTGCCTACCTTTGGTTATTGCAACACAAGTGGAAAGAATGGTTTGTTTTAAAGAAAAAATAAAAAATTCATCATAAAGAATGTGACTTGACTACTTTTGAGTAGAAAATAAATATATGCTGACAGAAATACAGTTCTGAACGCTGAAAGAAATATGATTTTTATATTCTACTTTTCATTTTATGGGTGGTATACTGACAGTTTCAACCCATCTTTGATACACACACACATACATATGTATATAATAATGAACACATTACAGGTGTTACTTTTATAATCACCTGAGATTCTAATCTAAATTGCCCTAAGGTTGGACCACAGTCTTTTCAGGGACAGAAAAACTAAGACATTAAAGAATGGGCTCTACCTCCTAATAACCTAATGTGCTGTGCTGTGCTCACTCAGTCATGTCCAAATCTCTGCAATCCCACAGACTGTAGCCTGCCAGGCTCCTCTGTCCATGGAATTCTTCAGGCAAGAATTCTGGAGTGGGTTGCCATGCCCTCCTCCAGAGGATCTTCCCAAACCAGGAATCAAACCCAGGTGTCCTGCATTGCAGGTGGATTCCTCACCATCAGAGCCACCAGGGAAGCCCAATAACCTAGTAACCTGATCTAAAAGGGAATAAAATGAATCCTTCAACAAATGTTGCCATTTAAGGTGGCAATGTTCTCCTCTTGATGGTAATAAAAGACAGAAATCCCCACCCCATCCCCCAAAACCCACCTCAATATAATCCTGTAATTATAAAAAAAACAAAAACACTTGCAGCATTTGTATGTTAATATTAAATACATCCATAAGAAGAAAAGTACTACACTGAAGTCTGATATTCAGGTATAGGTCACATATTTTAAATATATGAAAAACTTCCTAAGTTGTTACGATCCTCAAACAACCGCCAACCCAGATTTAAATATATATATTTTTTCACCTTTCTTCTTTCTTTGGCACCTAATCACACAGGTCTTCTGACCATGAAAAGCCATAACAGTAATCCAGGGCTAGAAAAATAGGAAAAAGATGTGAGCCAGAAATAAGCTTTAGTTAAACTATGGTAGTTTAGTCACTAAGTCATGTCCAACTCTTGTGATCCCATGAACCGTAGGCTGCCAGGCTCCTCTGTCCATGGGATTCTACAGGCAAGAATATTGGAGTGGGTAGCCATTTCTTTCTCTGGGGGGATCTTCCCAGCCCAGGGATCAAACCCTGGTCTCCTGCATTGCAGGCAGATTCTTTACCAACTAAACTACAGTTATTCAAAAGACTATATATAAAACTCGTCCTTTGGAAACTGAAGTTTCCAGGCAGAGATGTGGAAGAATTGTTTTCTATGAAGGAGATGGTAGCCAGTTAAATTGCCCTTTTCATAAAGAAAATATTTCACTGACAGCCACATGGTTGATTTGTATGTTAATTGTTAGAAGCATGACCAGTTCCTTAGTAAACATGCCTGAGCACTGAATAAAACTAGTTTGTAATTCACTAACATCTGAAAATCTTGTTCATGTGCAAATTCTAGGAAACGCTTATTTATTATTTTTAGCATAAAACGTGAACAATTTTGCTTCAGAACCAGTTTTTTGTTGTTGTTGCTGCTGTTGTTTTTTCCTTTGTGTGGATTAGGCACCAAACCTTTTATATTCTTAATGAGTATACTGCCCTCCTGCTGCACTAACCCTCAGAACCCAGTTCATCAAGTTCCCTAAAGCATTTACAAAGGCACGTCCTCTTAGCCACCCCTTCCCCACCCCAAACCAAAATAATGACCTGCCAATCTTTCAAACACAGTAAGACAAAATAAACCACCCTTCAGGAAGTAGCGTGACTTCAAAGTAAACAAGTTCAAGATTCCTTGTCTTAATCTCAGGTATTTTGGCTGGAGGGATTAAGTCTTCAG
Organism: Cephalophus harveyi; assembly: GCA_006410635.1. Taxonomy (NCBI): domain Eukaryota; kingdom Metazoa; phylum Chordata; class Mammalia; order Artiodactyla; family Bovidae; genus Cephalophus; species Cephalophus harveyi. The sequence goes on along the minus strand of SJYT01046420.1, from coordinate 471,247 downwards.
ACTTTAGGTGCCCCAACTCTACGTAGCTGAAAAGATCCATCATTTGCAAATACGGTTACAGCTTTCCCGGACCTTTCGCATTAATAGAAGCACACCTTCTAAGTCAATAAATACCTCTCTTTTGAGGGTGGAGGGAGTCTCACATTTAGGTAACAGTTGTTTCCGATTATGTGTAAGCAGAAAACTCAATTGGGGAGCCTGCAATTGGCATGGCTTTTTTAAAATAAGAAACTGCCTCACCTCCCCCAAGTGTAGGAAGGTACCAGAAACAGTTTACTGGCCAAGAATAGAAGAGGGGACTAGAAAAGAGAGGTGGATCTGCAAGAAAAAATGATCTCGAGGCGGGGAAATCGAGGGCGGCGGGGGAGACTTAATGCTCTCAGGGATGTGAGCTCCTGCCCCCAACCGCGGCTTGGAAGTGGAGGGAGGGGGGTTCCTCAGTACAGCGTTCGGGGGGGCCGAGACGATTTCCCACTTATGGTTGGTGCACTGACTGCAAACATGAACTCTTGAGGATCCTTTCAAGTTAGCGAATCTGAGACCCCCACCAGCACCCGCAGGCCCCCACCATCCCGAAAGCTGCCCCCTGCTTCCCGACCCCCCGAGCTCAGTCTTCTCGCGATCAACGTCGTAACTGCGGACCCCAGGACAATCACTCCGGAGCGCTGGGCTGCGTCCACCGCGTTGGGCGACCCCGGCACCCGGTGCGCCAGTTAAAGCGAGGTTGCGCAGAAAAGGATAATCCTGCGAGCCGCACCTGGACAAGGATTTTCCGGCTGGTGGTTTGGTTGCGGGAACAGGATTTCCCCATTCAACCGCATTAGACCCAGCCTGGCAGGTGGGAGAGGAGGACCGGCGTCTCCCCATTTCCTCCTCCCGCCCGCGCTCCCTGGCGCGCTTCCACCTGTTGGGGGAAGTCGGGCTGGAGCGCGAGAGGGGCGGCCCTGGCTGCGGCCGGGCGCCAGCGAACTTGGGCGCCGGGGCCGCGCGATGGACGCGCGGAGGGCGGAGGGCCAGCGCGCTCCGAGCCGGCCGTTCCGGGCCGCGGCCGGGCGGCGGAGGGGAGCGCCGGCCCCACGCGAGCCCCGCAGCCCCGCGGGCCGCCCTCCCGCCCGCGCCCGCCCGCCCCCCACCT
>SJYT01046420.1:431851-468478 GCA_006410635.1 Cephalophus harveyi | reverse complement strand
CTCCCTCGGCTCGGCTCCCGCCGGCCCCCCGCCTCCCGGCCCGCGGCCCAGACAGGTGAGCGCCGTCAGGGGAGGGCGGAGGAAGGAGGGAGCGAGCGCTCGCGAGCCCGCGGCGGCCTGGCCAGGCGCGCCCCCTCGTGGGCAGGTACGGCGTGGCAGCCGCTCCAGCTGACGCCGTTGTGAGTTTCCGCATCCAGAGCAGCGGGCGGAGTCAGGCAACCTGGGCTGCGAGCTTCTGGTCCCGGCTGCCCGGCTCCTCGAGGTCTGCAGGGGGCTCGGAGACGCTTGGTGGCGCTAGGAACTGGGACGCTCTGAGGATCCGTCGAAGTGAGGCGAGAGCATCCGGAAGGCTCTATCCCTCTCTGAGCTCCGAGGCAGCCTGATCAATGTTAGACTCGCCAGGGCTGGGGTTCGTGGTGACAGCCGCCGAAGACTATGATGCCACGTGCAAAGCCGGACTACACGGGTTGGATTCGACTCAGCGGTCCAGTCTTCATCTGCGTTTCAGCACATCACTGCCGACGGCCTGTTTTTTCACCAGGCTTCTGTATCTGATGTTCCCCAGGGCACACAACTTTGTGCCCAAGGATGTAGCTTTTCTTATTCTTGACTCGAGGCTGGCTCCGGAAGACCAGGGGAAAAGCAGTAGGCAACCATTTCTTTCTTTTTTAAGAAACATATTATTAGCTGCAGAGACATCAATTTCTGCTCTAACAAGCAAATAAACGTTAAGCAACAAATGCTGAGAAAAAAGAAAAAGTAGCCTGTATAAATGGAAACGTAAAGGAACAAAATGGAGCAGAGATCAGTTCTGCCTGGTTACACAGAGATGCAGTCCCACAGCCTCGGTTGGTTGAACAGGAGTCACAAGCTCCCAATAGTTTAAAATCCTCTCAAGGACTTCAGCAGAATCTAGGGGAGCCCAAGCGTGTCTGACAACAGGGTTGGATTTCTTGGTAGGGTGACAACCCTCACCATCCTTGCATGCACATCCTGCCACTCTGAGCCCAGGAATGGACTGGTTTTATTTGGTTTACTGGGTCATTGGCTGATTAGGTAGAGGTTTTCATTAAGGGACACGTGCTGCGATTTGTAGTTATGGATTTTCCCTCGGTGCCATTTCTATAGTAGACTAGGCAAACTGATCATTTGGCAGTGTGACCTTCCCAAATCACATTCAGATCACTCTTAGCACCCTTCTAATCAATGAAAATAAAGCATCAGGTGGATGGAGGTAGTTTTAGACCTCAGCTTGGGTCCAACCAAAGGTATTTTTTAATAAATTACGTCACCGGGGTTTAAGACACTTTCCCTTTGACCATCAGAAAGACTCTGAATTCTCTGAAAGAAAAAGAATCAAGAATCCTCCTTAGTTAAAGGAGGCCATTTGTTTTCAATCTTCTGCTACACTATTTACTTAAGTGAACCAATGAGTTCTTTCTTTGACTTCCTCCCCTCCCGAAAGTGAAGACTTACTGGTGTATTTATTTGTATGTATGTTTGGTTTTTGTTTCTGTCTGTGCTCATTCCTTCTCCCATTCTTTTGATAATTTACGTTTTAGTTTGTCACAAGTTACCCAAAAATAAATGCAACAAGAAACACACCAAAATGCTGCACTTAGGCCCTGTACAGACTCTGTATTCCAGACCCCATGCAGTGTCTGTTAACAGAGTGGACTGTTGGGTGACTCTGGGAAGGATGACATCTGTTAAATGTTGCCCCACCACGTTGTATTTCATGTTGCACTTTACTGAGAACACGGAAGCCATCTGTCCTGAGCGCCCACATCCCACTCAAAACCTTGCCGAATCATGACTCCCTTTTCCAGGGGAGGAGCTGGATGTCCTCAGGCCGCTCACTCCCCTTCCTGCCTCCTCTGAAACCTCATCTCTCCCTTATCCCTACTCCCCAAACACCTCCCCATTCAAGGGGCTCTGCCCCAACAAATACATTCAGGACTCTCTAATTCTGAAATTTTCATCCTTTGACTTCCCACCCTGCCAAATCTCGTCATATATTTTGTTCACCAAAGGGGATGAATATGTGGACCTTGTGCCGCCATCAGCTTATCATTTTTGTTTAACCGACTGCGGTCTTTCTTACCTGTCTATAAAAGCTTTCTTGGTCACAAAATCAAATTCCATTATTTTGATCTGTATTCCCCTAGACTTTCTGCAGCACTCGAGCCTGATTGTTTTCCTCTTGGGTTACCCGACTGGCCTGATGTTTCTCACTCCTCTGTGGTCAGTTCTTTTGTCTGTTTTGTGGACTTAAATTCTTCCTCCTCCTCAACTTGTCCCAAAACCTGCCTCCTCCCCAAATCTTAGGCCATAACGTTTCTATCTCTATTCTATTTCTGACAGTCCTCATCTACTGTTATCTCCATCCAAATGACTCCTAAATCGAGACTCTATACCCTCACTTCAGTCCTGACTTACACCAATACATCCTCAAGGGTCTCTGGACATTCTAGCATGTTCTCTTTCATGCCCATTCTAGCAGGATGCCCTGACATTAATTCAACAGGTCCCCAGACCAGCACACCCCCCCCCCCAAACTTGCCTATTTTTGAATTCTCTTACTCACGTAGGTTCAACATCTTCATCACTGCCAAAATCAGGGTTCCAAAATTTTGTCAATTCATTGTTTTAATTCCACCCTCTCACTTCATATCACTCTGTAGCTTCCAATAGACCTTCATTCACATCTTAAACAGTTTCTGAATTGCTCTGTCCAATTTCCATTCCCTCTAATTTACCCAAAACAACTTTACCAAGTTAACCTAACACACACACCTTGCTCAGAAAACTTATATTCCCCATTTCTACATAACTAAATACTAACTCCACTTCCCTCCCTGACCATTCCCCAATTACATCCTGAGCTCTCCTATCCCATTTCCACTTTTCAACTCTATAATTCATATTTCCAGCCAAGTAAGAGTTAAAATGAATTAAAATTTGTGTATGCTTTAGTGCAATATGAAAGTGGTTCACTGTCTCTAGAACGCCTTGAAAATCTTTCTGCCTTTGTTCTTGGAGCTATTTGCCAGAATGACTTCTCCAGTCCTAAGTAATTTAATACTTCCTTTCTTCCAAGTCCCAGGTTGAGATCCACCAACTCAGTGAGACTTATTCCACCTGCTCTGGGTCTCTTGGCAATCTGGTCCTCTGAACCTCCCCACAGTCTTCTGTACTTGTAGCTTGTCCAGCCTTTAACAGAGACCAGATGTAGTTTGTTACTGCACATCTGCCTCTTCAATCTGATACGAATGACTTGGTGGCAGGGGCTTCATCTTCTTTCTCTTTAGGTGTCCATAAAGTCTGGAGCCATCAATTATTTGATTTGTTGACAGGCTGCAGATGTCCTCAATGACACACATGCCTGCATTCTGAACCTGATGGGCTTCGTGTCTATCTCTCCTGCTGCTACAGCACCTCTCACACACAGTAGGCCTTCCAGTGGGTTCAAAGTTAATTCCTCTTTGCCAAACTGTGTCATGTGATAGCTTGGGAATGAAAGAAATGCAATATGCAATAACAGAACTAGGAGAAAGAGGTCAAACAGTGGTTTAAAAGAAACATTGGTTCTATTTTTGAGTCTTCCCCTGGCACCCATGTGAATCTATTTTGTTACAAAAAGTTTTCTAGGCTCAGCTCTGGACCTTCACTTTGCTATAAAGCTTCTCTTGACCCTCTCTGGCAGTTTGATACAACTATAGCGCTTACCGCATGTACTGTTGATTCTATTGTTAAATTATCTGTTGTTTAGTTGCTAAGTCATGTCTGATTCTTTTGCAACCCCATGACTGTAGCCCGTCAGGCTTCTCTATCCATGGGATTTACCATGCAAGAATACTGGAGTGGGTTGCCATTTCCTTCTCCAGGGGATCTTCCCAACCCAGGAATTGAACCTGCATCTCCTTCACTGAAAGCAGATTCTTTACCACTCAGCCACCAAGGGAGCCTTAAATTATCTGTAGAGCTTTGTAAAAAGACCTCTGGGCCCTACCCCAAACCAGGAACAACAGTTTCTCTGAGACGGTGGTATCAATATATATTTTTAAGTGTCCAGATCATGTTACGGAGAAGGCAATGGCACCCCACTCCAGTACTCTTGCCTGGAAAATCCCATGGACGGAGGAGCCTGGTGGGCTGCAGTCCATGGGGTCGCTGAGTCGGACACAACTGAGCGACTTACCTTTCACTTTTCACTTTTATGCATTGGAGGAGGAAATGGCAACCCACTCCAGTGTTCTTGCCTGGAGAATCCCAGGGACGGGGGAGCCTGGTGGGCTGCCATCTATGGGGTCACACAGAGTCGGACACGACTGAAGTGACTTAGCAGCAGCAGCAGCAGCAGCAGCACATCATGTTAACATGAAGCTGGGTTGAGAATCACTGGCCTTGATCGATGCCAAAGGCCTTTCAGTGCAAAACTTTCATGGAAATTGAGCTATAATGGAATTGCCTTCTTTTGTGACTAAGGCCCAGAATTCTGAAAAAACCCCAAGGATGCTAGTCTAGGAATATATTATGAACCATATAGGGATAGAGAAACATTTGCCCATAGATACAGGGTAGGAAATGGCAACCCACTGCAGTATTCTATTCTTGCTGGGATAATCCCATGGACAGAGGAGCCTGTGGCCTGCAGTTTATGGGGTCACAAAAGAGTTGGACACGGTTGAGCTACTGAGCACTACTATTACATAGGGTAGGAGGGAGATCCCAAGAGGAGATTACATCATTAAAGAGTTGGCTCAAGATAGGTAGCTTGATGTGTATATATATATATATATATATATATATATGGTTTTAAAAGAAGCACTTAATCATTACAGGTGGGGATATGAACTGTGGTTGATAAACAAGTTCTGCTGTCTTTAAGTGTGAGTGAAATGATTGGTGATTTCATTTATACCTCACCTCCTTCTAGATTTCTCCATAGGACACAGGACTGTTCTCAGGATTGGGAGGGAAGAAAAAAATGCAGCTGTGTTGTTGCAAGTATCAAATGGGAACATACTGGTGAGAACTTTTGCACACGCTCATGCAATATGTAAAACATATACTGTATGTTGATTTTCACTTAGAAATAAAGATGACTACCTGTTTTATTAAAGACTGTTCTATGTAGATCAAGTCATGATACAAGATCAGCTCTGTTATTTCTATATTGCATAATAAACAAGTTCCTCTGTATTTAAGAAAGTTGTTTATGTCATTCATCCATCTAGGAGCTTCAGACTTCATCCTATTCATGTGGGCAGTCTTATAAAATATAATACATATCCAGCTTAATATAAAAATATTCACCTCAAATATGAGAACTAAAATTGAGGAGACAGAAAATGCAGTGTTCCCCAGTGGGGTGCTATTTGCAGACCCCTTGAGATACACAGTAGTCATCCAAGCTAACTTGGGGTCTTGAGAAAAAGCCACTGAGTTTCTTTTATTCTGCTTTCCATGTCCTCTCTCTCTTACCACTCAGTAGCCCCAAGGAATGACTTGGACATCAAGTTGCTCTTTGAGTACTTGAAGAGAAGACAGATTCTATTTAATGTGGGAGCTGAAGGAACAGTTAGAATTTCGACACAGTAATTATCTAGATTGCCAAAACAAAATACAAATGCTTTAGAATTTATCAAAACAGTATTTGAGAGTCTTTTTTACTTTGTAGAGTAAATATGACACAAGGGATAGCTTTAGAACAAGCTAACATTACTAGGATTCAGGCAGGTGCAACTGGTACAGTTCAGTAGTACATAAATGACTCCAACAAATGTACTCTAGACCAGAAACTTAAGTTACAAAATAGAGTTAATATTACAATTAATACAGGTAAGTAAAAACCACTGCTCTCAGATTCTGCACACTTAAAAAAACCCCCATAAACTTTATACAATAATCCAAATCACGCACTTCTACTCAGATGATCAGGGTATAATACAAACACACATAAGCCTAAAAAGTTATGGTCACATTTTGGTTTTGTTCCAGTGATGCACAATCACATGAAATGTTCTATCTGTTTCGTGTGAAATAAACATTTGGCTGAGTTATTATAGCTGCTGAATTAAAAATATTTCCATAAAAATGTTCAGACCAAAATAATCCCAAACATCACAGTGTTTGGGACTATTTTGAGAGTCCTTATAAAGAGTCCTCATGAATCACAGGACAGAAACAGTTAGGAAATTTCAGTGTATTTCATCTATTCTTTTTTTAACACGAGTAAACAAATACTGGATTTAAAGTGCAGCTTCTTTCTCCTGTCCCTTTGATTCTCCCTCCCCTAGAAGAAGATCAGGTCTATATTCATTTTTAGAATCTCCACGGAAAGTTGGAAGCAAACTGAGTGACAGTCAAGCCTGTTTGTCTCGGAAGTCAGTGATGGCTTTCCACAGTGTGCACATTGGGGTGCTATTTGCAGACCCCTTGAGATACACAGTAGTCATCCAAGCTAACTTGGGGTCTTGAGAAAAAGCCACTGAGTTTCTTTTATTCTGTTTTCCATGTCCTCTCTCTCTTACCACTCAGTAGCCCCAAGGAATGACTTGGACATCAAGTTGCTCTTTGAGTACTTGAAGAGAAGACAGATTCTATTTAATGTGGGAGCTGAAGGAACAGTTAGAATTTCGACACAGTAATTATCTAGATTGCCAAAACAAAATACAAATGCTTTAGAATTTATCAAAACAGTATTTGAGAGTCTTTTTTACTTTGTAGAGTAAATATGACACAAGGGATAGCTTTAGAACAAGCTAACATTACTAGGATTCAGGCAGGTGCAACTGGTACAGTTCAGTAGTACATAAATGACTCCAACAAATGTACTCTAGACCAGAAACTTAAGTTACAAAATAGAGTTAATATTACAATTAATACAGGTAAGTAAAAACCACTGCTCTCAGATTCTGCACACTTAAAAAAACCCCCATAAACTTTATACAATAATCCAAATCACGCACTTCTACTCAGATGATCAGGGTATAATACAAACACACATAAGCCTAAAAAGTTATGGTCACATTTTGGTTTTGTTCCAGTGATGCACAATCACATGAAATGTTCTATCTGTTTCGTGTGAAATAAACATTTGGCTGAGTTATTATAGCTGCTGAATTAAAAATATTTCCATAAAAATGTTCAGACCAAAATAATCCCAAACATCACAGTGTTTGGGACTATTTTGAGAGTCCTTATAAAGAGTCCTCATGAATCACAGGACAGAAACAGTTAGGAAATTTCAGTGTATTTCATCTATTCTTTTTTTAACACGAGTAAACAAATACTGGATTTAAAGTGCAGCTTCTTTCTCCTGTCCCTTTGATTCTCCCTCCCCTAGAAGAAGATCAGGTCTATATTCATTTTTAGAATCTCCACGGAAAGTTGGAAGCAAACTGAGTGACAGTCAAGCCTGTTTGTCTCGGAAGTCAGTGATGGCTTTCCACAGTGTGCACAGCATCCCGCCCCTGCGTAAAGACACAAGAACACGGTGAAGAGATGGCTTCACTTGAAGCAGCGCCCTTGCAATATGAAAATGACTCCTTAGTTTTCAGCGGCTCTGATCAGAACATGAAGATCCCAAAGGCTTCTCAGTCCTGATGTATTCTTTTTGTATATATTTTCTCCTCACCCCCCATGCCTTTCCTCTCCACTCCCACAGACAACCAGAGCCCAAAGCATCATTTTAGATTTTCAGCACTTTTGAAATGCGTCTTTCTAAAGGTAGATAGGAGTAATAATTTTGTCTGTGCTTGGCCTGATGGAGACAACAAATTATTGTAAGAAACTGTGTTCAGATTATACCATGTTAGTTGGATGGCAAATCAGCACCTCATCATGGTATTGTTAATAAGTATGATATGATCATGAACCAAATTAGAGCATTTGGTTTAAAATATCAGCTTTAAGATATCTGCATGGTTTCAATCTGATATGTTATCAAGAAATTCTTCTGGCTGATTTGCATTTCCTAATATGGACATATTGGTTATTAGTGTTCCCAATAATAGCCTGATCCAAGCAACTCAGGTTATTCAGAGCAGCTGAGAACTCAAGCACTCTACCCAAGACTGGAGAGCTAGTTAGAGCTAGTTAGCAATCATCTGGGAAGGGACCCAGGCTTCTTGATCTCAGCCCAGTGCTCTTTCCATCATGATGAGACTGAACAGAAAGAAAAGTGGTACCTTAGTCTCAGGCATTTTAAATCATCACGTGTAACATAGTAGAGAACATCCATTAATGAGTAATCCTCAGCCAAAAACTGTGGAGAAAGTAAAATACAAACAAAAGTAAGATGTCTTATGCACTTCCATAAGTAGCAAACTATCCATAATGTAAACATTGGCAATAATGAAAAATAAATCTAAAAGGAAATTCACTAAAGACAGAATCTTTTGGAATTATTAGAAAAAAGTTCCCCCTATTACAAAATAATTACAAAAGAATTACATCCATACGACTTCTAGGAGCAGAAAGATGACAAGTGACACAGTACTTCTGATTGGTCTTCTGATGAACAGATAAGACTCGCTTGTAATTACATCTGCTGCTTATAAGATAATGTTTGTATTTAAAAGGTTTAGTGCTTTGTAGCTTAATTTTTTCCCAGTGGGTAAAATGTGTTGTTTACACTTAATTTCGGAAAACTTTCTGATACTTACTACAAAATCAGAGTCCTGAATTTAAATGAAGCTTTTAATTTTCAATCTTTTAAAAAGGTCAGTGATTTAGTGTGTCATCAATGACTACTCCTTAATTTTTATTTGAGTCTAAGTTAGAGGGGAAAATATTTCGGAAAATTTGATTGGATAAATTTTTCCCAGAGATGAGAAAATCCTTTTAATTTTTGTAATTTGCTTGCAGATTTCTAAGGAGACTCTTAAATTTTATTAAGCAATCTAATAAATTATCAAGCACAGAAAAATTCATCTTTTTTCTTAGTCATTTAAAAAATTTTAATATAAAACTGAAATCAACATAATATTGTATTAAAATAATGAATATTTCCTATTTATAAAAACTATTTATTTCTATAAAATAATAAAAATATAACCTCTTACTGCACATATATGTGATCTTACAACATAAATAAATCTATTCATGCTAACTACAAAAGTTCCCTATATAATATCGTTTGTATTGAAGGTGTTTGTTTCTGATATAAGTTCAGTAACTAGTCTATTTTATTAGGTAACAATAAATAGCTGCTGCCCAGTGGAATCTAAGAATGTCACATGAGAATTTAAGAGTTAAAAAACGAGAGAAAGAATGAGAAGCAGAAGAACTTTTTCCTTTTAGTTCTTGTCTTGATTTTTCCTATTCTTTATTTTCAATTAAACAGCACAAAACTCCTCATGGGTTCTGGACCACAGAGCTTTTGTCTGCCTCACTGTTTCTGTCCTCCACCCCAAATGGTTTTCCCTTTTTGTCTTTCCCCATCCCAGAACAGACATACAGTTTTCTCCTAAGAATTCCTTTAGACTCCAGCTCGCCAATCACCTTTTCAGAGAACCTTTCCCAACTTCTCCCTCCCTCTGTCTCCTAATACCTGATAACCTTTCCTTCACAGACTTGACCAGGACGTAATTATATTTGTACACGCGGAATTCTTTGATTATCATCTGCCTACCATAGTCTGTGAGCCTCAGAAAGGCAGGGCTGGGTCAGTTTCTCACCAGTGTATCCCCCGTGCCTGGCACATAGCAGGCACTCAGCATTAGGAAACAAGTGAAAAAATGTTTGTCTCATGGAATGTTTTCTTTACCCGACTTATAGTGTCTTCATCGGCTCCGTTTTCTCTCAGCCAGTCAGTAAGTTCAGAATCTTCGGTGTCTGTGCCAGGAGAACTGGAGTGACACACAGGCAACCCGGGAATATCTAGAACAGAATTGGGGTGGGGGAATGAGGAGGGACGTTCTTAGCTTCGGAGGTCATTTGATAGTCAACATTTACTGATACTTTAACAGACTTTTCTCCATCACAGTATAATTAATAGAAACCACTGAGACTGGCAGTCTACAAGATAATATAAATCAAACTCTTTAAGGCTGCTTAATATACTAGTAAATGGAGAGTCACTAACAATAATTAATGATACTTCCACCTTGTGGTTTTGTATCAATTTTATAGCCTCTTAGAATAAAATGATGCATCAAAATCGTACTGTGTGTTTTTCAGGCAACAAAGATGAGCATAATTAGCAGAGAACCATATAATTATAATAATCTCTTTTTCCACTAGTTGCAATAATGTGGAAGGACCTTATATCTGAACAAAAAATAATGACTTTTATTTTCCTCTAAATGGGCTAAATAAGATTGCCTAAAGATTATCTTTCATCCCCAATTTCTCACAGAATAGATTTCTTTAAAGTTCCAATCTATGACTTAAAAAAAAAAACAACTGAGATAAAATTGACAAAATGTTTTATTAAAGTATATTCAATTTATGACTTGCTATTGCTTTATCTTTATTCTACTTAAGCCTTGTCAAATTATAAAACACTAGAATACACAGAATACAAATACAAAATAATAATATAATATAATATAATAATATAATATAATTTTTTTGTATTATAGTATTATATTATTATAGTATTATATTATTCTAGTAATTTCACTGTGAAATCCTTAAAAAGAAATAAAGACCAAAAAGTGGAGATCCCTATTTACCTCAATAATATATAATCTCAGGAAAAGATAATTATGAGTCATTTTTACTGTACATGTAAGAAATAATGGTTTGCTACAATTAAGAACTGGATATTTTTGTACAGCAATTTCTGCTTGTAGTTGTGGTACAAGTGACAGATGCTGAATAAGCCATGATATAAAGTTTGCCTGTTGGCTTTCTAGTTTTCTGTGGGAGTTTGTTTGAACAGTATTACTTTAAAATTTTCTGCTATTCACCTATTGGTTGGGACTTAAGCTTCAGGTGTTTAATTTCTTGGTCTTTCTCTTCAATAGCTTGATGAAGGAGTGCTTGTAATTCTTTCTCTTTCTGAACCAATTCTTCCAGTAATCTGCAGAAGGAAATTATATTGGTTGACAGGATAATGAAGTGGGAGCAGCCACAGAATGACCTTCTAGACAAGGGTTCTCAAGCTATAATGAACACAGACATCCTGGGGTTTTTTTGAAATGCAGATTCTGATCCAGCAGCTGGCTGGGGAGCAGGGGTGGTTAGGGAGCTCTGAGTTTCTGCATATGTAATAAGCTCCCAGATCCACAGACATCCAAGCTGAGGAGCAAAGCTCTAGAAAGTGTGCTTCCAGACAAGAATTTAAAACTTGCATCCCTAATTGGCTAACAGACTCTTCACAGATGTTGTTCCGTTTCCTTTTGTGACCATAACGGCAAACAAATTTATATATGGTGTTTACCTGCATAGCCCCTCATCAAAAAAGATGGTCAACACGGGTAATACAATAGACAATGAATGCAAAGAAGAAAGGTACTCACTTTCTTTTAAACTACGAAAATTTGAGAAGGAATTCTTCCCTGGTTGTTCAGACAGTAAAGAATCCGCCTCCAATGCAGGAGACCTGGGTTTGATCCCTGGGTCAGGAAGATCCCCTGGAGAAGGGAATGGCAACCCACTCCAGTATTCTTGCCTGGAGAATTCCATGGACGGAGGAGCCTGGTGGGTTACAGTCCANCTTCCCTGGTTGTTCAGACAGTAAAGAATCCGCCTCCAATGCAGGAGACCTGGGTTTGATCCCTGGGTCAGGAAGATCCCCTGGAGAAGGGAATGGCAACCCACTCCAGTATTCTTGCCTGGAGAATTCCATGGACGGAGGAGCCTGGTGGGTTACAGTCCACGAGGTCGCAAAGCATTGGATATGACTGAGTGACTAACACTTTTACTTCACAACTATAGGGGAGGTCACCAACAGTACCTGGCACATAATCAGTCCTCAGTAAATGTTAATGAAGATTGCTTGGGTTGTTGTGTTTGTTACTGTTATTTTTCTGCCCTCTAGGGGAGCAATGACCTGAGTAAAAGGACAGTTGTGTTCCAGGTGCATTCAGTTCCCAATTGGTATCTGATACATTCTCCAAAGAAATAAGGAGAAGTATTATTTTACATCTTCATTTTCACTTTCATGCATTGGAGAAGGAAATGGCAACCCACTCCAGTGTTCTTGCCTTGAGAATCCCAGGGATGCGGGAGCCTGGTGAAAGGTTCCACTGCACAACCGACAGCCAAGTAGTAACCTATTCACCATTCCCATTGCTGGGGAAACATTCCAAGTTGTGAAGAGAGATGTTCTGAGTTTTTAGAAAACTATCTTTGAGTAACTTGAATTCAGAATTATAATACTTTAAGATAGATGGGGAAACAATGGAAACAGTGACAGACTTTATTTTCTTGGGCTCCAAAAATCACCGCAGATAGTAACTGCAGCCATGAAATTAAAAGATGCTTGCTCCTTGGAAGAAAAGCTATGACAAATCTAGACAGCATATTAAAAAGCAGAGACATTACTTTGCTGACAGTGAAAGTGAAGTTCATCAGTCATGTCTACTCTTTGTGACCCCATGGACTATAGCCCCCCAGGCTCCTCTGTCCATGGGATTTTCCAGGCAAGAATGCTGGAGTGGGTTGCCATTTCCTTCTGCAGGAGATCTTCCTGACCCAGGGATTGAACTCGGGTCTCCCGCACTGCAGGCAGACTCTACTGGCTGAGCCACCAAAAGAATCCATATAGTCAAAGCTATGGCTTTTCCAGTAGTCATGTATGGATGTGAGAGTTGGACCCTAAAGAAGACTGAGCACCAAAGAATTGATGCTTTTGAACTTGGTGACTTTTGAGCATCCCTTGGACTGCATGGAAATCAAACCAGTCAATCCTAAAGGAAATCAACCCTGAATATTCATCAGAAGAACTTATGCTGAAGCTGAAGCTCCAGTACTTTGGCCACCTGATGCAAAGAGCTGACTCATTTGAAAATACCCTGATGCTGGGAATAATTGAAAGCAGAGGAGAAGGGGATGACAGGATGAGATGGTTGGATGGCATTACTCACTCAATGGACATGAGTGTGAGCAAACTCCAGGAAATGATGAAGGACAGGGAAGCCTGGCATGCTGCAGTCCATGGGGTTGCAAAGAGTAGGACATGACTGAGTGACTGAACAACAAATATAATTATGTATAAGATCATCAAGGTACACTGTTTCATGGCTCTTAACAAGCTCTATTTGTTTCATTTTCTGAGTATTGATAGACTTAACTCAGGACCAGATTCCATTCCAAAAGCTTGTTTCTGCTTCAGTTGACATGGTCTGAAGGCAGCACAGTCCAACTGGAGACAGCCCTGGGCTTGTATCCTGGTTCAGCCATAAGCTTTCTGTGTTAACCTGGACAAATGACTGAATGCCTCTGGGGTTCAGTTTTCTCATTTGTAAAAAGGAAGAGTAGAACTTTCTGAGAGGATTTACTGTAATCATTGATTAGAATCAGCATAGGTAGAATGCCAAACATAGTGTTTGGCCTTTAAGAAGGGCTGTCTGTTCTCTGCTGCAGACTCAGGCACTGGACAAGAGGCCTCCCAGGGTTCATTAGGGTTTGTCTCCCTGACCCCCAGGTTCTACCCCTTTCCCACAGAACAGAGACATGGGAGGCTATCAGGTAGAAGAAAGGGTTGTAGTAGAGTTCAGTTCAATTCAGTTCAGTCGCTCAGTCGTGTCCGACTCTTTGTGACCCCATGGACTGCAGTATGCCAGGCTTCCCTGTCCCTCACCAACTCCTGGAGTTTACTCAAACTCATGTCCATTGAGTCAGTGATACCATCCAACCATTTCATCCTCTGTTGTCCCCTTCTCCTCCCGCCTTCAATCTTTCCCAGCATCAGAGTATTTTCCATTGAGTCAGTTCTTTGAATCAGGTGGCCAAAGTATTGGAGTTTCAGCTTCAGCATCAGTCCATCCAATGAATATTCAGGACTGATTTCCTTTAGGATAGACTGGTTAGATATCCTTAATGTCCAAAGGACTCTCAAGAGTCTTCTCCAACACCACAGTTCAAAAACATCACTTCTTCGGCACTCAGCTTTTTTCATAGTCCAACTTTCACATCCATACATGGCTACTGGAAAAACCATAGCTCTGACTAGACGGACCTTTGCTGGCAAAGTAGTTGAGTAGGTGAGACAAAAAGAAAACAGTGGGAGGCAGACAGAGACAGTGGTTACAGGAACACAGCTTGTTTAAAGACAACTGTGGAGTAAGCAGTGTACACTTAAATGGATTAAGCAGTAGAAATGAAAGAAGGAAAGAAGGAGAGGTTTAAGGGAGATTTATCTACTCCAACACAAATGGTATTCAGAGAAAGTTTCAGCAAGCTCAGTATGAACTTTTAATTTGGCAGTTTTTGGTCTGGTATATATTTTTGTCTTTCATGCTAATTTACAGTATGAATAGCGATAGTATTCCTACTGCAGTATTCTTACTGCTTTTCTCAGAGAACACACAGTGAAATTTTCTAGAATTTAACTACGTCTGTCTAGATTATGGGCTTCCCCGGTGACTCAGCCATAAAGAATCTCCCTGCAGCGCAGGAGCCGCAGGAGACCCTGGGTCAGAAAGATCCCCTGGAAGAGGGCATGGCAGCCCACTCCAATATTCCTGCCTGAAGAATTCCACGGACAGGGAGAGGAGCCTGGCGGGCTATGGTCCATAGGTTTCACAGAGAGTTGGACATGACTGAAGCAACTTAGCATGCACGCATTTAGTCTATGTATTTCCTTTTTATCCTAGAAGCCAGAACTTAACGTTGGAAGCAAAGCACTGACAGGCCACCTCATTTGTCCCAAATCCAGCCTTCAAAATTATGTATTTTTAGGCCATATCCAGCCCATCAGTTTTGTTTTTACTTTGTTTTCTGTTAATAGGGAAATCCTTTGAAACCAAGGCAATTGACTGCCTCTCTGTGCCAGAAAAATTTGGCAAGGATCAGCCATGAGGTCAATTTTTTAACTCAAAGAGGTGAGGGTGGGGAGCTGGGTTGGTGGGTAATTCCAGAACTGCAGGAAAGGGAAATCAGATAACAAGTCAGCTCCTCCTGAGTTAGATTTTAACTACCTCTGCAATATTGTCCCAATTCCTTATGTGAAATGAATTATTTTCAGAACATTTTAGGTAAGCATATACTTTATATTTAAGTAAAACATGCTTCCTAAAGCTATTTTGTTACTTTCTACTATTTAATATTATTGATGGTCTAATAATCAAGAGCTGGATAGATATTCATCAGTGATTATCCTAAATATAAACTTACTATTTCTAACCTGAGGATTACATCCTTTCCTAAAAACACATTAACATTTCCTCAAGTTTATTTTGCAATATATGTACATCTGTATATCAAGTAATATTCAACTGAAAATTACAAGGGCCGGTGTAGACATGACCAGCCCCTTGTTAGCACCTGTCCTAATGCAGCCGCCCTTTCTTTAGATTCCTACGTGAAGTGAATGCTGTGCCCTGTCTCACTTTTCTAGGGCTGATGGAGGAGCTGTGGGAGATTCTACTAGAAAAAGAAAAAAAGGAGGCCAGTAACCATAGAGATTTCACACATGTGCATGTAAATACGTAGAAAACATAAATGAGTGGGCTTTGTAAGAACTGCAACAACATCCTAATGTTACAAAGAAATGGTAATTCCTGTGGGCAGATGTGGGGAGCAGGCCCTCAGCTATCTGATACCCTCAGAAAAGAGGTGTGAAGAAAGCAGCCGGGGAAGGGCAGTGCCCAGGGACCACGGGTGGAGCAAGCATGGTGGACAGATGATGGGGACCATGGGGGTAGTAAGTCAGGGTAATGCAAATGGGCTGAGGAGAGAAGGAAGAGGCTGCACTTAGGAGAGACATGTTCTATTGACATAAGCCAGGGTAAGTACACAGAAGGTTCAGGAGCCAGAGGACCAAATGTACTGGCTCACTGGTAAATAAAGTAGCTTTACTGTCTGGAAAGTGGGCAGAGCTGGGTGGGTGGCGGGACCTAAACAGTCATGAGTGCACTCTCCTCCTCCAAAAATCAGAGAAAAGTATGAAAACCCAACTCCCTTCAGGACTGGGTGCCAGAGAGCAAATTAAAGAGAAGTGACTAAAGCCAACAGCTGCTCTAATGGATGGAGAATCATCATGGGACCATTGCTTGAGTGAAACTGAAAGTTGCTCAGTCATGTCCGACTCTTTACAGTCCATGGAATTCTCCAGGCCAGAATACTGGAGTGGGTAGCCTTTCCCTTCTCCAGGGGACCTTCCCAACCCAGAGATTGAACCCAGGTCTCCGACATTGCAGGTGGATTCTTTACCAGCTGAGCCACAAGGGAAGCCCAAGAATACTGGAATGGGTAGCCTATCCCTTCTCCAGTGGATCTTCCTGACCCAGGAATTGAATCAGGGTCTCCTGCATTGCAGGTGGATTTTTTACCAACTGAGTTATGAGGGAAGCCCATATTGCTTGAGAAGAGGAGGAAATGAAGGACATGAAGATTTAAATGAAGTCTTAGGAAAGACTCCAATTTTTTTCCACTAAGTAACAGGTGGGAAGTAAAGAGGTGGGTTTCAGAGGACAAGACTGGGATAAGGGAACTTCCCTGTTGGTCCAGTGGTTAAGAATCTGCTTGCAATGCAGGGGACATGGGTTTGATCCCTTAATTCATGGGGTTGCCAAGAGTTGGACACGACTAAGCGACTGAACTGAACTGAGAGAACTGAGACCCCACATGTAGTGGGGCTACTACGCTAGAGAGTTCTCAGACCACAACTACTGAGGCCATGCATTGCAACGAGAGATCCCGTGTGACCCAACCAAGATTCCATGTGCAGCAACTGAGACCTGATGTTACCAAATAAATAAATCAATATTTTTTTTAAAAAATCCAGGATACAGAAACAAGAAAGCCACTTTCCCTTTATTCAGAAAGATTTCTGTATGTAAACTGTAGAAGCTAAGTATGGATTTACTGAATCATGCAACTAAAATTCAAATTTCTAAATATAGGATGAGGTTGGTTGGTACTACTCATACAAGCTCGGTATTCAAGCTTATTAAGAACCCAAACTTATGACCAGAAATAAAATATTTCTATCTCCCTGGTGAATAACTTGGATTTTCAACTAAGGTTTCTAAATATTTGAACAATGTTTATTGATTCACTTCAAAAATATGAATAATAAAAAAGTTTTCCCTGTCAGCCCAAAGTCATAAAGTCAGTTTACCACATGTCAACGGTAACCAGCACAGGAAGCTATAAATCATAAAGATTCAGACCTTGAACTGTGTCAACATCTTGTGAAGCACAAGAACATATTTCCTGTTCACTTAATAACCTGATCATGTGAGTTCTGTGTTATCAAATTCACAAAGAAAAATTAAACTCCAGATATGATACAGCATATTAAAAATAAAATCATAAATGTGGTCAATGGATCATTGTTTTAAGGTTCTAAAATGAAAAACTTTTGAACCATTAGTTTTATCTCTTTAAGAACAGAGCTCTTCCTCTCCTGAAAAAACCTGATATTCCAAGTCACGGGTCTCAAGATCACAGACTCTCTTCTTGTCTTTCAGCTATCTACTGGATGGTACATGTTGCTCTGAGCCTGCATCCCAAACAGTCTATGAGGTTACAACTAAGTTACTCTGAAAATCTTACTGCAGTGATCAAAGAAGAGATGCTGAAGGACTGAATTGGAAGAAGCGGAAAACATATTTGACTAAAGAGGCTAAAATGAATCTCTCATTTTAATAAAGAATGAAATCAAGGTTATATGAATGGGAAAAAGGAATTACCTTATGTATATTCTGTGGAGCAATCTTTAAAGTAGACTCCAAGCACATGCACTTATATAAAAGTAAGAAAAAAGGAACCCACCCACATTGGAATAGGCCTTACCTATTTGTTTCTATTTTCATCCTTCCAAGTTGTACGTTCAGTGATCGGTGAGCACTCTGGGAGTCATGGGATACAGTAGAACTGAGCGTGCTCACCCCTGAGGTGGCCACCGCATCTTCAAGGACTGCATGAGGTCTTCGGACAGTTTGATTTGAAGGCCGTTCGTCATGGTCACCTTCTGCATCCAAGTCTTCTTGATCAGCAGTATCACTCTCAGATGCAAGGCTGAAATGCGGCCTCAGTTCTGTTAAGCATATGATCAACAACAATCTTAATGAAATAAGAATGACTGCCTTAATTTCTTAAGACATGAATGTCATCTCCCCTGCTATCAATACGGTGTATCCCCAACTGTTTTTCCAAAAGTGAGGATGGATTTCTGCACATTATTTCAGATTTGTTCTTCCAGCAGACTTGCAAAATTCATAAGATGTGTAAACTCAGAATGATCTAACTCAAACAGAAGAGAAATGTTCACACAGCACATAAGATACGTGGGAAATCTGTTAAAATCAGATAGGCAATTGTGTAAAAACCTGTTAAGAATATGAAAATTTGTTTATACAATTAAAATTCAGAGTTTTGATTCTGTCAACTATTAACTCACTTAGAAATGAGGAAAGTGAGATATAGAGAGATTGTATAAACAAAAGTAAGAAGACAGAATGCTTTTTGCTTGTAACATTCAAAATGTGTGGGGGTGGGAGGGGCGAGTACTGAAAATACACACACATTCTTTATATTCACTCTAGTAGGCCTATCTGCTTTTGACTTTTTGACTATTAGGTTAATTTTTAGTGTGTGTCCTACCCTAACCTACTGACTCACCACTAAGATTTAAAGTGCAAAAGTTACAAGTCTCCAGTTTAAACAGACTGCAGGCCAAGAGTTCATCTGCAGGTCACTTCAGAATTGGGATGATACCTTCTGATGGGAAAAACTATTATACATTGTGATTAGGTTCTCAAAATGGCCCTCCCCCAAAAGGAATTACATTCTTAATTTAAGTAAAATCAGGGTAACAGAAATATTGGATCTTGCCTCCATATGCTATGACACATGAAACTTTTATTTTCAAAGAAACATTCTTTAAATTCTATAATTCTTTACAATTTTCAAAAGTTTCACACATATTTCATATAATCCTAGAATGACCCTTATTTTCCCTGTGCTCCTGTATTGCCCCTTTCCCATTCCCTCTTCCCACTGGTAAACACTAAATTGTTCTCTGTGTCAGTGTTTTATTCACTAGGTTATTGTCTTTTTTAGATCCCACATATAAATGATAGCATACAGTGTTTGTCTTTCTCTGTCTGACTTTTTCACTTCAGCATAATGTTCTTCAAGTCCATGTCATGTTGCTGCAAAGAGCAAAATTTCATTCCTTTTTATGGCTGAGTAGTATTCCATCACATACACACATTTACACACACACACCACATCTTCTCTGGCCATTTATGTGTTGAAGGACACTTAGGTGGTTTCCATAACTTGGCAACTGTAAATAATGCTGCTATGAACATTAAAAAGCATATTTTTTCAAATTAGTGCTTTTGTTTCCTTCCGATATGTACCCAGGAGTGAAGCTGCTGGGTCATATGACATTTTTAGTTTTTTGAGCCATCTCTATACTGTTCTCTACAGTAGCTGCAACAGTTTACATTTCCCACTAGCAGTGTAGGAGGGTTTTTTTTTCTCCACATCCTTGCCAACATTTGTTATTTGTATTCTTTTTAATGCTAGCCATTCCCACAAGTCTGGGGTGATATCTCATTATGGGGATGTGGAGCTTTCATTAGATCACAGAACCCACCGAGAATCTGATAAGAGCCATGCAGAAGAGAAGCACATTCAGACAGCATTTTCCCTGTTTCTTGAGGGCTCACTGACCCCCTGAAGCCAATTCTGAGAGTCCATGAACCACAGCTGAAGAGCCCCTGTGTTGGGGGAGGGCGCCAGTGGGAGTGACGGAAGACCCCTCCCACTACTCTAACATAGTTGCTACAGCAACGCAGCCAAAGGGCAATTCATTGCCAAATCCTCCAGGGAACTGTTCGGTCTTTGCCTTATTGACCTGTGTATGGTATAATGTTCTTAAACTTCATGCATGCTGTTGTGTGTGTCAGACTTTCCTTCCTTTTGAAGGCTGTGTAGTACTCCATTGTTTGCATATCCCACACTTTGTTTAGCCATTCATCTATCAATGGACACTTGTGTTGCTTCTACTTCTTTACTATTGTGAATAATGCTGCTGTGAACTTGGGTGTGCAATTATCTATCTGAGATCCTGCTTTCAATTCTTTTGAATATATACCCAAAAGAACATAGGGTAATTTTTATTTTTTTGAGGAGCCACATATTGGTTTTCCATAGTGGCTGCACCATTTTATAGTCTCACCAATAGTGCACAAAAGTTCTAATTTCTCCACATCCTTACCCTTTATCTCTTAAGGTTAGCCAAACTCCACCTCTATTCTGCTGTCTGCATTATCGGCTTTCTCCTTCCAAAATTCTATTTCCTAGTTCATCTACAGTATTCTCTGTGTTAGTCGCTCTGTTGTGTCTGACTCTTTGCGACACCACAGACCGCAGCCTGCCAGGATCCTCCGTCCATGGGATTTCTCAAGCAAGAACACTGGAGTGGGTTGCCATTTCCTTCTCCAGGGGTTCTAGAACCCGGGTTTCCCACATTGCGGGCAGACTCTTTACTGTCTGAGCCACCAGGGAAGCCCTTTTGTCTTCATTCTGTATGTTAGCTGTAGGTATAACTCAAAATCAGGTGTTTAATTTACATAAACCTGCTACAGGGGCTGAGCCATATTAGCTTCATAAAAAGTGTTGGCAGAATGGAAGTTATCTTACTAGGATTGACTCCAGGATTATTTATAAGGGAACAAAATAGTGAAAAAAAAATCTTTAAAAATAAGAGGACGTCCCTGGTGATCCAGTGGCTAAGACAGCACTCCCAATGCATGGAGCCCGGGTTTAATACCTGGTTGGGGAACCAGATCCCATGTGCTGTGCAACTAAGACCTGGCATTGCCAAATAATTTTTTTTTAAAATAAGAGAGTTCAATCTATATTAAATTAGAGCAAGAATAGGCCTTTTTAAATTTTCTAAATTTTTTTCTTATGGTCTCTAAACTGAAAATTTTAAGACAATTTTAAAGGTTTATTGTCTTGTTGAATATAATCTCACTTTAGGAGAGGGAAAATTTCTAATACTTATTATTACATTATTACATTTAAATGTTCCCTTACATTCCTCTAACTCTGTACACTTTAAATGACCATATGTCATCATTTTACTTATGTGCCAATGACTAAAAGTTTTTCTCAATAATTCGAAGAAAGTAGAAAACTATAAGTAAATGCAGTACTTTGCTATTTTGATCTTTCATGATGGCTCCCTGAGGACACATCATCAAATCAGATATTGTAAAACATGCAAATGAGAGAGAGCATCTGGTCTTGATCCTCCAAAAGAAACAACCTAAAGGAGAACTAGGGCAAATGTACACAAGAGTCATGAAAGCATATGCAAAGATAACGTGGAATTCCAAGTACAAATGAATTCAGCTTGACTATCTTAGATGCTCTCAGTTATACACCTAGCTACATATATAATTCACAGGTACATGTAATAAGAGTGCTAAGGGGTAAGTAAAGTATATTTGCAATGACTAAACCTAGGGTGGGGTTTACTCATTGATGGATTCAAGGAGATAGAAGGGCCTAGGCAGGTTCTGGAGGAGGGGAAAGCCTTGGGGTGGAGAAAGGGGAAGAGGTACTTGAGAGAAGTGAAATATTAGTTGCTCAGTCATGTCCAGCTCTTTGCAACCCAAAGGGCTGTAGCCGCCAGGCTCCTCTGTCCATGGAGTTCTCCAGGCACGAATACAAAAACAGGTAGCCATTCCCTTCCCCAAGGGATCTTCCCAACCCAAAGATCGAACCTGGATCTCCTGCAGTGCAGGTGGATTCTTTACTGTCTGAGCCACCTGGGAAGCTTAAGAGAAGGAAGCACAAATGAGCCTTCTGAGGAGAATGGACAGCAGAGGGAACTGTCAGGACAGAGCCAAGTGTCCCGAGAAAGGCAGGGACTCAGGGGACCCTGGAATGAATGGACAGCATTTAAGCCCATGTGTGGGAAACTAAAGGCAGTGCATGTTTCCAAAACACAAGAGAGGATCAACCAGCAACAGGATCCCCACCTCCCCTCACGCCCACGCCATCCCAACTGGCAGCCGCATCAGAGGAAAATAACCAGACCAAGCTTCTTTAACACATGGTAGGATCACAATACTTGTCAGTGCAGCGTACGATCCCTGCATTAAACACTGCATGTAGTTTGGGGTGCTGGTCATTTTATATTAATGTGGACACGGGGCATGGGACTGATTCAGCTTTAACAACTGGGAGTAACACCAAGGGCTCTAGCAGTTTAAACAATTAGAGCTCCCATCAGAAGTGTGCCTGCACTGTGCATTCTCTCTGCCTTAGCTGGGCCAACAGGGTCGCATGCTCAGAATTTTGCCATCTGGTCACCCACAGCCAGCCTGTACTTGAAGAGTAATGAAAGATACACTGTTACCAATAATCCACAGGCTGATCCTTGAAGACAAGTGGGAAAAGAGTCTGAGAGAGAAAAAAAGAAACTCATATGGGGTTTACTCAGTACTC
This sequence comes from Cephalophus harveyi, assembly GCA_006410635.1. Lineage (NCBI taxonomy): Eukaryota > Metazoa > Chordata > Mammalia > Artiodactyla > Bovidae > Cephalophus > Cephalophus harveyi. The sequence continues at coordinate 445,879 of SJYT01046420.1, read as the reverse complement.
TCTGTTCTGTGTGTTCTTTTTCAGAAGAAAGAAGATGGAACATTTTCTTATTTTTTCCTTTTCATTTTGAAATAATTTTAGAATAACAGAAAAGTTGCAAAAAACAGAACAGAGAGTTCCTTGTATACCCAGTATCAGCTTGCCCTAAATATTTGTAACAGCTTACACTGCTTTGGCACTATTACCAAAGCCAGGAAATTCACATGGATACAATACTATCAATCTAATCTATAGACCTTACTTGAATTTCACTGTTTTCCCAAGGATGTCCTTTTTCTGATCTAGGATCCCACGTGGCATTATTTGTCATGTGTCTCTCAGTCTCTGCCAATCTGTGACAGTACCCTAGTATTTCTCTATCCCCCAAGACCTCCGTACTTTTGAGGAGTCCTGGTTCTCAAATTTTTGGCTCATTTATGTCTTGTCAGGATTAGGTTGAGGCTCTCCCTTTTTGGCTCCTATACTACAAAAGTGATGCTGTGTCCTTCTCAGGGCATCACATCAGGAGGTACCCAATGCTGCTGTGTCTTACGTGAGTCATGCTTACCTTGAGCTTCTGGTAAAGGGAGTGTCACTGTTTTCTCTTTGTAGTTAGTAGATATCTTGTCGGAGAAGGCAATGGCACCCCACTCCAGTACTCTTGCCTGGGAAATCCCATGGACGGAGGAGCCTGGTAGGCTGCAGTCCACGGGTCTCTAAGAGTTGGACACGACTGAGCGACCTCACTTTCACTTTTCACTTTCATGCATTGGAGAAGGAAATGGCAACCCACTTCAGTGTTCTTGCCTGGAGAATCCCAGGGTCGAGGGAGCCTGGTGGGCTGCCGTCTATGGGGTCGCACAGAGTCGGACACGACTGACGCGACTTAGCAGCAGCAGCAGATATCTTGTTGGGAGATTCCCTGAGACCATTCGAATACCTTGTTTCTCAGCATTATTTTTCCTGCTTACCTCAGCAGCTATTGATGGTTCTTACTGTAATCATTATTACTGTGGTGTTTGCCTAATGGTGATTTTTTATCTCCCTCATCCCTTCTACATGTATTAATTGGAATTCTACTAAGACAGATAATTGGGTTTTTTCCTCCATTTACATATTTATTCAATTACTTATATCAGTATGGACTTGTGGCTATTTAATTTACTCTACACATATAATCCAATATTATTTTTATTGATTTTTTTGTTTAATTTGCCCTGGCTTAGACTTTTGGAAAGTCTTTCAAGCTGTCTCCAGGGTCCTTTGTATCAGCTTCCATCCTTTTGGTGCACTTCCTTACTTTTTGCCATCACAGTAAGTTACAGGTTCATCTTGAATTTCCTCTGCCCCAGGCAGGCCTGGAAATCAACCATTTCTGCAAGGAGCTCTGATTCCTTTTATTAGAGAATCTTTAAAAGCCAACATTTGGGTCCTCTCAGCAAACACATCTAAGAAATGTGTGTACTGATGATGGTATACTTTAAATTTGTTGGTTTCTTTAGCATGTCTTAAAATTTGGTAGGTTTATTGCAGTATTTTGTCGTTTATCAGGAGACTAAAAAGACAGGCATTTTAAGTGTAGTTGCTTTGAATCTTAATTGTATAACAAAATCTTCAGGGGCATTTGGAAATCAGTGGAATTGTCAAATGCTTGAAATTGGTTGCCCTTGTTCATATATTTCAACATATACATATTGATGTAGAGTGTATACTGTCTTCCTGCATCCTGAGAGGAATATTAAAAAATACTTTCTCAAAGTAATTCTCTGAAATTTCCACTTATTATTACTATTCGTGGCCACGCTGCACAGCTGGTAGGATCTTAGGGTCCACCCGTGCACCCTGCAGGGGAAGTGTGGAATTCTAACACTGGACCGCAAGGGAAGTCCCTTTTCTCTTTTTTTGCTCACTTTTTTAAAATGCTTTCAGAGTCATTTCAGTTGTCATGAGAGACCCCTAGTGGCCTCAAAGAAACCAATTTCACAGTGGAAGGACAGAAAGCTTTGCTGAGCAAACTGTTTTCATAGAGTGTGACTTCCTCTGCACACGAGCTGGGTTCAAGCAACGCCCATCACGGGGACACTCAGGAGAGGAGACAGGCCTCCCTGCGTTGTCCCTTGTCCCTATCTCTCCCTCTAAGCTTAAAGTGTTTCATCTACAGCATGATAATCAGTGTGCTTTATCAACTTTATATTTTGGAAGAATTTTAGATTTACAGAAATACTATAAAGATAATATAGAGAACTCCACATACCTTCCACCCAGTTCACCTAGTATATCTTATGTAACTATGGTACCTCTGTTAAAACTAAGAAATTAACATTGGTACAGTATCAGTTGTATCAAGGAAACTGGAGTATCACACACACACACACACACACACACACACGCAAGGTGGAATAGCTCTCCTTAAAATTTCTATTATGGGTATACTATCAAAACACTTTGGAAGTTTGTCTTAGAACATGAGTGCATCTTTCCCTTTCTCCATAACAGGCTTCCCAGGTGGTGCTAGTGGTAAAGAACTCGCCTGCTAATGCAGGAGAGGTAAGAGACTTGGGTTCAATCCCTGGGTCGAGAAGATCCCCTGGAGGAAGGCATGGTAACCCACTCCAGTATTGTTGCCTGGAGAATCCCATGGACAGAGGACCCTGGCAGGCTATAGTCTGTGGGGTTACAGAGTCAGACATGACTGAAGCGACTCAGCACGCACATTTACTCCCATAACCTGGTTGCATTCATTGAGATACCCTTTGGTATAATACCTCAGTGTAAACATAGCTGGCATCTATTTAGACCCGTGAGTTCCAAACCTGGCTGTGTATAAAAATGACCTGGAAACTGGAAAATTAGATTCCTGAGCTTATCCTCAGCAGATTCTCCCTCAGTCTGGGATGGATCTCTCAAAACTGTAATTTTAAAGAGCTCCTTACATCACTCAATGCACTGGCAGCTATGGGAACCATTGGTAAAGGATGACACGGGAGTGTGTTTTGTGGATACAGATATCTAAATATTGAAATGCATATGTATTTGGATCTCCTGTATCATTTTCTCTTTGTCTTTATATCCAATGATGCTCTTTAAAGAAAAGGAAACAAGTCTTCCTCACTCATAGTAAACATTTTGCTCAGAATACACGCACTAGATAAATATTATTTGGTGGCTTTGGAAGATGAAAAAAAAAGGCTAAGTTGTCTTAAAAGCAGTGAGGAGACATCATAAATGACAGATGAATAAAAACTGAAAATACCAAACACTAAATATTTGCAAAGTAGTTAAGTATTTCTGACCTGGAACCAGAATGGTAATAGCTGTCTGTACCGCCTTTCGGATGATACTGTCTAAAGCAAACATCCAGTGTGGTTTGATGTTATGATTCCGAAGAACTTTATTGACCTGGAGAAAAAGAGTGATATATAGTTTACTTTAATATTTAATTGCAAATAACCTAGCTGATGCATGCATTCGGATGATATTCTACCAACAATAATAACTAAAAGGTTTCTTCACTCTGAATTGTGAACAATTTATTTATGTCACCAGAAAACAAAGGAAAAATTGCCACTTCAAAATGAAGTTTGGTGCTTCCCATGTAAGCAAGTGAGATATACCACTTCAATGAAAGGCAATCTAGTTGAATGGGAATGTTGCCTCTTTGGGACTTAGTATCTGCAACTTCTGCCTTTTATGATGTCAGCAGATTGGATGGTGGAAGTGATAAAGGAAGGGAAAAAAAAAAAGAGTCCCACTCCAGTATTCTTGCCTGGAGAAACCCATGGACAGAGGAGCCTGGCAGGCTACAGTCCATGAGGTCGCAAAGGAGTGGACATGAATTAAGTGACTCAGCACACACACATGCATCGGGACTATGTATTTCCTTTTTATGCTTAAATGTTATGGCTGCTGTTCAACACAACCAAGCACTTCAGCATCATGTGATGACTTGAAAGTGCCAGTCACCGCTTAAAGGGGGAACATGAGAACACACGGGCTGCCTACAGACCTGCCATGGCGTGCGCCTTGTTTTCCACCCCACAATGGCTTATATTTTTTTTAAAGGGTAATAAACTGCCGAACTATTCCAGACAATCTGTTTACATTGAAAATCTTTGTTGCAAGACTATCTTTTTAAAGTGACTCGTAATGTTTCAATTATTTACACAGACACTGACACAGATATATGCATTACCTTTCTTTTTAAAAATTATGATAAAATATGCATTCCATCAAATTTACCATCTTAACTATTTTTAAGTGTACAGCTAAAGTGGCATTTTTAAGTGGCATCAAGTATGTTGACACTGTTTTGTGCATTTCCCGCTGTATCAGTGGGCAAGAAATGTCACAGCTGTCAGCGATTTCAGACCTCCTAATATGAATGAGGACTCCCAAAACTGTGATCCAGCAGATGCCACCCCCCCAACCATGGCAACTGCTGGTGGAGTGAAGAGATGGGATGCCAGAAGCAGCCATCCACCACACCTGCCACCCCTTATTGTAAAAAAGGAATTAAGGATGTAAAGCATCTAGAAATAGATTTGGCCCCTGATAGTTGAGGTGCTGGAGAAGGAAATGGCAACCCACTCCAGTGTTCTTGCCTGGAGAATCCCAGGGACGGGGGAGCCGTGGGCTGCCGTCCCTGGGGTGGCACAGAGTCAGACACGACTGAAGCGACTTAGCAGCAGCAGCTGAGGTGCCTGTGAAAGGAATGAATTCACAGAGCCCAGAGGCTTGCCTCTTTCCCTACATAGAAAACACTAAATTCCTTAGCTTGATATCTGGTTTTCCTTACTATTTAACAATAATCTTTGATGTTCAGGTTGCTTGCCCTCTTTGTAGCAAACTTGTATATAACCTGGCTCTCTCTTCTGCCTCCTCTGAGCAGATTTCACACTGAGATGCTGTATCCTGGGCTTGGAGTCCTTAACATTCCCACCAAATAAAGTAACTCTCTACTTTCAGGTTGTGGCTCATTTTTTAGTTAACACTATCATCACCATCACTCATCTCCAGAACTCTTTCATCCTGCAAAATTGAAACGCTACATCCGTTAAACAATGATTCCCCCCTGCCCTCTCCTCCCAGTCCCTGACAACCACCATCCCACTTCCCGTTTATGAATATGACTACTCAAGTGTCTCACACAATCAAAATCGTGCAGTCTTTTTGTGTCTGGCTCATTTCACTTAGTGTAATGTGTCAGAACTTCGTTCCTTTTTCAGGCTGATAATATTCCATTGTATGGGTAAGCCATTACCTTTTTATAAATGACTTTTATCATAAGGCTAAGAGAGGTTTATTCAAAATTTGGTTTAACTCCACTAATTTCTGGTTGACATGGGTCTTCAAGAAAAGATGCTATTTTCCCCAACAGGACTCTGACTAGAGATCTTAGAGGAAGCGGGGGAGAAGGTGACCTAGCTGCAATCTCACACCAGAAGCTAGAGTTCCAGTGGCTCATTCCTGCCCTTGATCATCTTCATTAAAATCCCCCAGTGTAGATGGCTGTCTGTCTGAGGAATGCCTCAGAGTGGTTGTTCCCAAGGAAGTGGACCATTGCTAGGTTCCCACTTGTTCTAGGAAACCCCTTCAGAATGATTTTGTCCTGGCACTTTCTTAAAGGACTCGCCTGATTATTTGACTAATGTGGGTACAAAATTTAGTAACTAATACTCTTTCTCTCAAAGGTCCCAAAGAAAACGGAGGAGGGGTCCTCTATCACCATGACCAGCTCCTCGCAGCCCCTCATTAAACAGTATATTACATCCAGGCCATTCTTTGGGTTCATTCCCATCCTGGACAGTGCAAGTCAATCCTGGACCCCTCGAGTCAGAGCAAGAGCAGGTGTGGGTGTGTGTGTGTGGGTGTGTGTGTGTGTGTGTGTGTGTGTGTGTGTGTGTGTGAGACTTGGTCTGTGGCCCAGGATTACAACTAACCCACTCTCAATCTACTTGCCTATTTGCTTTCCAGCCTCTAGACTGGAAGCCAAATGTGTGAGCAAGTTGCAAACTCACTGAGTTATTTGATTCTATTTGCAGCTGGCAGGGGTTCCCTAGCTACAGAGAAAGTGTGCCTTTAGCATTATATTAGTGACAGGCCTGGCCAGTTGCTCTCATTTCCCATGACGTCAATTGAGTCAGGAGTGTTGCCCTGCCTACGATACAGCATAAGACTGAGCAGCTTGTACAGAATTCCAGGGAACACAAGGTCACTGAAGGATTATAATTTAGTTTTAAATCAGGGATCTTTTGATGCACCAAAGGCAACTGTCAAGACATCTTCTAGGTAGGAGCAATAAACTCATTAGGACTAAGTCAATTTGGAGAATTTACCTAAAATGATGCAAAGTGCTTCCCTATTCACATGGCTGGCACCTTGGGAACTCTCTTATTTGTCTCCCGCAGTCAGTTGTAAGGGCTTCTGGGAGGGACTTCAGGCTTTTTTTGGTACAAGTTCCACAGGCAAGTCTCATTCAAGGATATCACATATGGTTTGAATCAGGCTTCTGGAAAACTGGCTTCAAGTTTGTGTTGCATAGCAACTCGCTATGAGAGCGAGGAACTGTCAGTGATCTCTCACCAGAGCCTGTGAATTAATTTTTATCCAATGATGCCCTGTGCTCTAAAGTATATTTCTGGCTTGGGAGTAGTGAATATTTATTAAACAAGTATGTTTAAAATGTTCTGTTTGGAAAACAGAGCAAGGGGGAAAAAATTTGATCATTCTGATCTGTATGGTTACATTTTCCCGAGTGACCACTAGATGGCACTTTTCATATATAATAGAAAGCGCAGGACTGAAACGTGCTCTGTTGCTAAAATCATCAAAATAAATAGTGACCAACTACATGATTTCATAAGAACAAAGTGCAGCCATGGGAGATGTCTGTGAGTGTTGTTATTTTCCACGGTGTTCCATTTTTTGTGTATCTAACCTGGGGGAGACACCAGATTATATAACAAAGCTTCGAGGCACACAGACAGGCAACCATCTCATACTTACTCATGTTCTAAAGAGAAAAGGATTCATTACAATGATTAAATAAAGAAAAGGCAACAGAGCTTATGTTTTTATCCTGTTTTTCTGACCAATTTTAGCTGGAGTGTCTGGGAAAACATGGGCGAAACATCATACTTACAGCATCTTGAAAACCAAAGAGCACCACCTGGACCTGACTGATCCCGTGGCTGTCGAAGTCCAGCTCCAGCTTCAGCTTGGACAGGGTGGTGGCTATGATCTTCCGGTCCGTGGACCTCACAAATTCTCTGAGGCTTGTGACGAGAGTTGTGATGTGTTCCCATTTTAGTTTAGGTTCTTCAGCCCCCTGTGAATAGTAACCAACAGTCTGTCAGTCGGTCAGATATTTCTGTACTGGATGTATCAGCCGCGGGCCCTTTTGAGAAGAACTGAACTTTTTTTATACATAGTATCAATAGCTCCCTGCTAAGCGGGAACAGCCATGTTTGAACTATGGCTTCTCCCCTGCAAAAAAAAAAAAAAAAGAAAGAAAGGAAAGGGAAGACCTTGGAAAGGAAAGAAACCCACCACATATACCGTCCAACAGCCGTGATGTAGTCAGATGGACAAACAGGGACAGGCAGAGGCTGTGAGATTCCACTTTCAGAAATTTTAATTGGGAGCTAAGGAGAGATTCAGGCAAAGAGCCATAGGATTTCAGGCTCAAAGTCTGCCCAGAGAGAGAAGTCATAAAACAGGGGGAGAGTACACTGAGTTATAAAGAAGCACAAGGAATAGAGTTGAGAATGACGATTGGTAGAGAGAGAAGCAGATGGAAACGGGTGCCAGCAGCAACCAAGTCAGAGAAGCACAGACTGCGGGACTTGAAGGCCTTGGAATTACACTCCAGTTTCTGTCTCTGTGAGGCTCCCAGAGACGCTGTGGTTGAACTCACCCTGAGAATCCATATGTCTGCCTACATGTTCCTAGGCCTTCAAGTGCCCTTGAAAACACATCAATTCTTTGTAATCAAAAGCAGCTAGCATAAGTTGTCTATTTTACACATAGTATCAATAGTGTATATGTATCAATCCCAATCTCCAATTCATACCACCCTGCCTAGACCCTCAGTATCCAGACTAACTCTGTCTCCATTTCTGCTTTGCAAATAGGGTCATCTATATCATTTTTCTAGATATATTCATTAATATATGATATTTGTTTTTCTTTTTCTGACCTACTTCACTCATGGAATCCTAAATGGGAGGGAAACTCAAAACGAAGGGGATGTATGTATATGTGGGCTTCCCAGGTGGCACAGTAGTAAAGTGTCCACCTGTCTATGCAGGAGATGCAAGAGACTTGGGTTTGATCCCTGGGTTGGGAAGAACCCCTTGAGTAGAAAGTGGCAACCCACCCCAGTATTCTTGCCTGGAGAATCCAATAGAGGAGCCTGGTGGGCTATAGTCCACGGGGTCACAAAGAATCAGACACGACTGAGCATGCACATGTATGTATATGTACAGCTGATTAATTCTGCTGTGCAGTAGAAGCTAACATAATATTGCAAAGCAACTATATTCCAATAAAAATTAATTAACAATAAAAACATATAAAACATTTTGCTATTAAAAGGAGCTTGCTTCAAACTTTATCCTGGAAATCATTCTTTACACACCAATAAGGCAATCACTAATAAGAATGGACAAAATGGATGACTTCACATATTAAAAATTAAATATTTAAACAAATTCCCTTCCTCAAGTTGAACTTCTACTTTGAGCAAGAAACGTTATTACTTAAAGGAAACATAGTAGAATGCTATTGATCCTCATTTAAGAAAGAAAGGGATTTTTATTATCCTCATTTCTATCTCGTATTGTATATTTTGTTACTGCATCATTAAAATTAAATTCCTCAACTGGGCTTTGAAAATGACAATTTCTAGGAGTCTATTAAAATAAAAGAGAAATGCCCCATCAAGTTTATTCTCTCAATCTATTTTCATTTGGGAGCTCCCTCTCATGTTTATGCTTTGATGAGAAAAGATTATATTGAACAGCTTGAAAGCTATCATTAAGGGAATATTTGAAAATCAGACAGGGAACAATTATAAACTTTGTTTCTTTTCTTGCCACAAACCAAATTACACTCAAAGTAAAGATTCACAGGCAATATCATAAAAACATGAAAATATGTTCGAGAAGAAAAATGTGTGCTATTTAGCGATTGGAAGCTTATCTTAGTGAAAGATCAGTTACATGTTTGCCAGCAGTTTAAACAGCAAACATTTTTTGGACATTTGCTTTATTTTCACAACAGAAAAACATGCGTCTGCTGGTTTTTTGATGTTACTGTCCCTGTCCTACAAAGGAGCACTCTACCCTGGGAAATGTTTTTCATCTGGGGCATTTCATCACCTACATAATGGTCATAATAATGGTTGTTTCTGTTCTCAAGCCTGCCTCCCCACATGTACTCATTAACATGCCTTTAGAACAAGCATCTTAGGTTATCAGGTGAGACTGATTCAGTATCAGAAGGTAGCAACTGACACTGTGCCTTTCCTGAACACTCAGGGGGCCACCCTAGATTCTCTGGCAAAGGGGCTCTGCCTTCTTTGTCCTTAAACTCCTTCAAAGTGATGAGTGGATTTCAGAAGGATGTTACAGACTGAAAGTGCTTTCATGGGCCACTTTGAGGATCCACACTTCAGTCTTGTCATAAAGGGGCAGGCTTAATGAAAATACATTTCCATCTGGTCATTGAAAAAAATCAGATACTAGATAACTGCTTAATGATGATATCAACAATAATAGTTAACATTTATGGAATACTCCCTATTATTGTCTCAATGATTCATGATCTTAGTTACTCCCCGTAGCAACCCTTTGCTACAGTGACTAACCCCATTGTTTCCTCAATTTTATGGATTAGGAAATTCAGCCTCAGAGAGGTTAACTCACTTGCTCAAATCACATAGCCTTTAAGTGGTAGAATCAGGCCTCAGAGTCAAGTTGAGGCTGAACCCAAGCTCCTAATCATTACCTTCTACTGCCTCAATTAGCTGTCTGAACCAGCAGTAAACCTGGGTGGGGACCTGCTCTATTGCAAGATCACCATGGGATGCCCCAGGAAAGGATTCACAGAGTCTGCAGCAGTCACCATCAGCAGGACCCTATCTCTCACTTGACAATTCTGGATTTACTAAGCGACTGTGACCAGCAGTTTCTGGTCAGAATCATACTGGTCACTTCATACTGGTGCACTGAGGCAAGCCCTCTGACAGTCGCTTTTAAGCTTTTCTTTCCTTTTTTAGAGAACATTCAAGCATTCTTAAATCACTAGGAAGTCACAAACACTTGAATAGGATTGAAGTCAAGTGAAGTGATGTTGCTCAGTTGTGTCCGACTCTTTGCAACCCCATAGACTGTAGCCTACCAGGCTCCTCCCACGGGATTTTCCAGGCAAGAGTATTGGAGTGGGTTGCCATTTCCTTCTCCAGAGGATTTTCCCCACCCAGGGGTCGAACCCAGGTCTCCCACATTGTAGGCAGATGCTTTACTGTCTGAGCTACCAGGGAAGCCTTGAATAGGATTAACCAACTCCAAAACTTAGGAATTTCAGCACTGTCATGGAAGCACAGCCTCCTGCTAAGCTCTCTGCTGAGGGCTGAGACCATGACATGAATCAAGGCAGACAAAGAAAACCCCCAAACAAGCAGACACTTTTCTGTATTAGGAAAGCATGCCCACAGGGGATGATTATGAGATCTAAGCAATCACTGGGTTCTGTGTACTGACCTAAATCAGAAGCCTTCACGCCACAGCGGCTACTGGTGATTCCTTCTCCCAAACCCAAACACCGTCCCCTCCCCTGCTGCCTGTTTCTCCCAGGACTTGTCACCCTCTGGCGTAGCAGGAAGGAGAGCAGTATAGTAGGAGGGAGAGCAGGGTCTGTGCTCCTTAGAGCCAGACTGCCTCGGTCCAAATCCCAACTCCATCGCTTAGCGTTGTGTGGCTTCTGCGAATTACTCAGCGTCTCTGTGCCTCCTCTGTGCAAAATGAGGAGGCTCACAGAACTACTGCTGCAGGACTGTGGTCACAGGAATTGAGTGAGTAGAGACACAGGAACTACTAAGAACAATACCTGGCCCATAGAAAGTATTTGCTATTATTACTATATATTTGGGTTTCCCTAGTGTCTCAGATGGTAAAGAATCCACCTGTAACGTGGGAGACCTGGGTTCAATCCCTGGGCTGGGAAGTTCTCCTAGAGGAGGGCATGGCAACCCACTCCAGTATTCTTGCATGGAGAATCACCATGGACAGAGCAGCCTGGTAGGCTACAGTCCATGGGGTTGCAAAGAGTCAGACATGACTGAGTGACTAAGTACACACACACACACACACACACACATNACAAGCAGGGATTATATAGCAAAAGCCAAGAAAGAGACAGCCTGGCTTCATTTACATTCAAATAAAAGCAGAGACCAGGTATAGTACTGGACTGAGATGGAAACTTGATCTGATCCTTCCAGCTTCACCCTTTTTGTAGCTATCCTAGGACAGAAGGGAGGAGAGAAATTACATGTCATCATGGTAATCATGGAAGACAGGTGGTTGCCACAGGTGCTGAAGTAGGTTCACAAGTCCCTGACACCCATAGAACTAAAAGAGGATGCAAGTGTCATGTCTGGGCCAAGTATGTCTGGGGAGTTTTATACTCAACAGGAGGCCTGAGCCTCTGCTCCAGGCAAGCAGGCATCGCCTGCAGTGTAGAGGTGGTGGAAACCCTGTTTCTACTAGGACAGAGTTGGGAGGGGATTCGTCCTCATTTCTATAAGCAGAATCCCAGGGAATACATTTTTCCAGGTATTAGGGATAAAACTGTGTCATTTCCCCCATCCCCCAATTCATGTGTTGAAGTCCTAACCCCTCAAGGTGACTGTATTTGGAGACAGGGTATTTAGGAGATAACTATGGTTGAGATCATAAGGGCAGGGCCCTAATCCAACAGGATTAGTGCTCTTGTAAGACAAAGAAGAGACACTAGAGGCACACAGAGAAAAAAGGGCAGGTGAGGACACAGAAAGAAACTGGCCACCTGAAAGCCTAGAAGAGAGGCCTCAGGAGAAACCAAAGCTGCCAACACCTCAATTTTAGACTTTCAGCTTCCAGAACCATGAGAGAGAAAAATTTCCTGTTGCTCAAGCTACTGAGTCTAAGGTATTTTATTACAACAGCTCAGCAAACAAATACACCAGGGAACAGAGTTTGCCCAATTTTGTTTTTTTTTTTGTAGCATGTATGGCCTCTTACCACCATAGATAATTTACTTATTATTGCCTATCTCCCTACACTTGACTGGAGCCCTCCAAGCACAGGGGTCTCTGTTGAGTAAGTGAGGTTTCCCAAATGCTCAGAGGAGCCAATGGCAGGTGGCCTCATGCGAATGGCGGGTAGCAATTCACATGTCTCAGTGGATGTTTGCTGTCTAAATGAATAAATGAAAGAACGGTGAAAAGATTTGCAGGGACCCATCAGAACTTCACCAACATTTTGCTTCTGACTTAAAAATAAGTGAAAAGTGAAAGTGTCAGTCGCTCAATTGTGTCTGACTCCTTGCAGTTCCACAGACTGGAGCCCGCCAGGCTCCTCTGTCCAAGTAATTCTCCAGGCAAGAATACTGGAGTGGGTACCATTCCCCTCTCCCAGGGATTGTCTCAACCCAGGGACTGAACCAGGTCTCCAACATTGCAGGTGGATTCTTTACCATCTGAGCCACCAGGGAAGCCTGACGTAAAAACAGCCTATGTTCTGAAGGGGTTCTGCCTACCCACCATGGTAGGTTTGTTTTATCATCAGGAGGTGGAAACTTCATGTCTTCACATCATCTGAGACAGTTCCAAGTGGGCTTCTCTGGTGGTCCAGTGGCTAGGACTCCATCTTCCAGTGCATGGGACGTGGGTTCAATCCCTGGTTGGGTAACTAAAATTCCACATGCTGAGGGGCAACCAAGCCCATGTGCCACAACTAGAGAAAGAAGCCCCAGCACCACAAAGAGTCAGCATAGTCCAAAAAAGAAAAAGTCAACTCTGGGGAAATGAAGTCTCTTCAGGGCTTTTACCTGAGCCAACGATTCCATTAAGTTTCTCACAACTTTGTCTTGGTCTTCCGTCAGAATCCTGTGAAGTGTGGCCCGTCTCTCACTGTCCTTCCTCAGCATAAAGAATCCAGAATCTTTTTCTTCTGGAGAAGGTGGAGCACTGTGGTCTTCAAAATTTTCATCAGGGATGCTGCAATAATTTAGGTAGCACATATTACCATCTCCATTATCAAATGACACCCAACATACGTCCCTCACCCAAACTAAGTCAGGTCTTTACCCCAGAAACAGCGTCCGTATGCCTTTGACATCCTTTTCTCCACAGGACTTGGCTCTTGCTTTGAAAGAGAAGGGGTCCACCTTTAACTCTGTGTCAGGGGAAACTGACCCATACTCGCTGCTGCTGCTCGTGTCCTCCACCAGGACTGGCACTGGCAAGGAGATACTCCTGAGGTACTCTGCGTGTCACAAGAAGGGGAATGAGATGAGTAAGGCTTCTAGAAATGTGCACACACCAACACGAGACAGCAAGGCTACTTGTCAAGTGTCTCGTTCCAGTGAGCAGCCAAGCTATGCAACATAAGGGGCTGGTCTTGGGACCATGGCTCCTCAGAGTAATCCATGCAGGGAGTCGGCGAGGAAAGGGCCTCCTAGGCCCTGAAAGAACTATCTCAGGGGCGTGAAACTGGAGGAAGAACCAGGCCCAGCAGTTCTGGGTTCTCAGCCCTTTGTTTTTATTGTATACCTATTAGAGTTTAGGAGCTTCCCAGATGGTTCAGTGGTAAATGATCTGCTTGCCAATGCGGGAGATGCAAGAGATGCAGGTTTGATCCCTGGGTGGGAAAGATCTCCTGGAGAAGGGCATGGCAACCCACCCCAGTATTCTTGCCTGGAGAATCCCATGGACAGAGGAGCCTGACAGGCTACAGTCCAAAGAGTTAGACGCTACTGAGCACACACATACCCACTAGAATTTAC